>OVAY01001402.1:5718-29998 GCA_900406395.1 Kernera saxatilis | reverse complement strand
AATATTTTGCTAACATTTTATTTCTAATAATATTTGTATAGATATTGCACTATTCTTTCGAGATTTATCTGCAAAGACATTGAAANTTGTATAGATATTGCACTATTCTTTCGAGATTTATCTGCAAAGACATTGAAAGCCGAAGATGTTGCAGTATTAAAAGAAAATATTGCTGTGAAGCTTTGCAATCTTGAAAAAATTTTCCCTCCGTCGTTTTTCGATGTGATAGAACATCTACCTGTGCACCTCCCCGATGAAGTTGCATTAGGCGGTCCGGTCCAATATCGATGGATGTATCCGTTTGAAAGATACATGTATCATCTGAAAAAAAAGGTTAAAATCAAGGCGCGTATTGGAGGGTCGATAGTTGCTCAGTGTGTGAATGAGGAGATTTCATACGTGACAGCCAGTTATTTTACACATGAGAAATGTTTAGACCCCTCGGCAGACAAAAGTGAAATACGATTCACTTACACTTATGCGGATGTTCCGATAATGTTTCAACAAGAGGGACGAATCAGTGGCAAATCAACAAGGGGGTGGCTAACAGACGTGGATTATAATGTCCTCCAAACATTTTTATTACTTAATTGTGAAGAATTTGCACCGTAAGAGAGGTATGATACTTTATTTAATTATAAAAATATACATAAATATGTCCACAGGATGTTTGAAGAATATATGACGCTTAGCATACTAGATATTACTCCAGACGCATTGGGAAAGGCAAAAGAAAAACACTTTGCGAATTGGTGTAAAGACTACGTAAGTAATTTTCATTTATATTACACACATATTATATATTAAATTAAATATATTTATTTATTTATTTATTGGACGTATGTTTATTTATATCTTACTCTATTTAATTCTAATTGCGCAGATTAACGACGCTAGCGGTTCATATGAATTTATGTTGTGGATGCTTGAATTTGTACAAGGACCAAGGCATCAATTTACTTCTTGGCCGATGTACTATTCGAGGGGGTACCACTACCATACACATAACCATGGACAAAATAGAAAGACAATGAATTATGGTGTGTGTGTACGTGGAACTACTGACACAGAGTATTTTGGACTAATCGAGGAGATATTCATGATTGAGTATCATGGTGCTGTAGGTCTAAAAACCATAATTTTCAAAGGTCGATGGTTCAACACTAGACTTGGTCGTGGTATGCGAAGACATCCATCAGGTACTGTCGATGTTTGCCCACGTATGCAATACGAAAAGTATGATCCTTTCATATTACCAGAACAATGTGACCAAGTTTGTTACATTCCTTACCCGAGAATGCGAATGAGTGGAGAAGAATGGTGGGCATCAACAAAGGTTATTCCAAGAGGGTTTCGTGAAACGATTGAAATTGTTGATCAAATTGCATTACAAAACGACATTCATAACCATTTGGTAGCAACTACTCGTATTATACGAGTTGATGCACATGCACTCGAAGATGCATTAGATGGCGAGCCTTTACCGATGGATAATCCAAATGACGAGTACATTTCGGAAGATGATGTAGAAGACCAATGTGATGAATATGATTCTGAAGAACATTCAAATCGAGATATTAATTAATGTATGGTCTAGACATATTGTAATTTAAATAATTTATTAATTAATATGTTATCTATATACAATTATTTAGTTTATGAAGTAATATAAAATAATTAACATGTTTTTGAATTTAATCACGTCTAGTATTTAAGCTATTGTTTCACAATCTGGCCACAACTATCCACAAATACGTTTATGGCTATATAAATTTGAATTGAGCGCCCGATTTATTTGAGTTCCCGGTTTAATTTTCACTTAAAAGATACATTCAACGCTTAGATTTTGGATAAATTGTTTCAAAACAGCCGCGCATAACCACAAATTATATCGTGGCTGGGTTAAAAACATCAAAAAATTTACACCCGGGTAAATTTGGGCCCAAAATTATAAACATAGCCACAAATTACTACAATATTTTAGTGGCAAAGATATTATATACCAAAAATCCTAACTTTACTTCTCCTTTAACCTTCTATCGGCACATTTTTTTACCTCCGCCGCTCTCTCTTTTTTTCTTCTCTTCGTTTTCAATCACGGCCTAATCTCCGTCTCACTCTCGTCGCCGTTACACGTCTCGCCTCCGTTACACGTCTCGCCGCCGTTAAACGTCTCGCCGCCGTTACATGTCTCACCACCGCCGGGCCGATCTCCATCTCACTATCGCCGCCGGTAGAGTTCGGAGCAATATTGTTATTTCTCTTTTCTCTTTGATGATTGTTGTTATTGACTCGTTTCTCTTCGCTTTCATTCAATGTCAGATCTCTATTTCACGTCTCACCACCGCCGATTTCCACAATGGTTCGTCTCTTCTTGTTGTTGAGAACATTTAGTGAAGTAAATGCATGTTTCGATGCTTCAGTTTGGATATTTTTTTATAACGGTTTTTAACTTTACAAACCAAAAGAATAATATTTCTCTTGACTCCATCTGTTCCCGTAACTATTTCTTTGATTTTTATGGGCACTATTTCTCGGCTCTTTCGATTTTGAAGTCCTTCGGAATTTGTTCTCAGTTTCAGTTCATTGTTAAAGACGACTTTGATACATTTTACCTTCATTTCAAACCCTTTTGCTTGGTTCTGATTGGTGCATGTTGTTTGTTAGCTGTCTTTTTGGTCTTTGTATAATGGAAACGACCATAGAAAGATTGTTTTAATTTCTTTTATGGGCTAATTGATGTGTTGATTCTAAGATTGTTCATGCTGTTATTCAATTAGCTTTGATTCTTTGTTCATTCTGAACCATAGTTTTGAATATAAATTTACTTTCACATATTAACAAAGACTTTTAACGCTTTTGCAGATGAATCTTCGCGGGCCTTCATCACCACGATCTAACCGGACGGTCAGATCTTCACCGGGATTGCGTATGCCTCCCGGAGCGACAAGGTCTTCTAATTCTTCTGCTGCTCGACATCCCTTGCCCAGCCTAGCTGCGGTGATGAGTGCACCTGAGAGACGAAGCATGCCTCCTCTTCATCCACAGAAACTTAATGGAGCTTTATGGTAAGTGTATGGATTTTGATAGCTTAAACTGTTTTAGGATTTTGTAATTGATAATTATAGTTTCTTTCTTTTACTACAGGTTTGACATACATGATTGCCTCCGCGTAGACATAGTAGCAACATGGCAGTCAGATTTTTGGGGACCATGGTGGACTTTCAATATGGTCCCATTGAGTAAGAGGGATGCATGGTGGACTTGTTTTGTGGTACGGTTTACATGTTCTTCAATTTTTTTCAGTTTACTTAATTTATAATGAAAGTTATATTGTAATTAATATCTACTTATCTTTTCTAGCAAAAATATTTTTGGAATCCTGAGCACCATGATATGGTTCTTAGCCATTGGACAGAGATGTGCAGTGAGTCTATCAGAAACCTTGTAAGCAAGAGGAGGAGAAATGGGAAAAAACCAGATTACATTGGTTTGGCTGACTGGAACCTCATGTTAGATCTTTGGGATGAAGTGCTAGTGAAGAAGAGGAGCAAAACCAATTCGAAGAACCGCTTTTCAGATCCTGATGGATTAGGCACTCACCGCCATGTTTCAGGAGCCAAAAAACATACCCGAGTTGCTTATGAAATGGTGTGTCTGTTTTTAAATTGAATCTAGGTTATTTTGTGGTTAATATTTTTAATTCTATGTTTTTTTTAGTCACTTGCGAATGGGGGAGTTGCACCACCAGTAACTGAAGTGGTACGGAGGACCCACACTCGGAAAGATGGCACATTCATTGACAAACGAGCAGAGAAGTTTGTACTAGGTGCTGAGAATTTGGCTTCGCAGCGATCATCTGGATCAAACGTGAATAGCCAGAACGAATCAACCGCCACCACATCCTCCCCCAATGAGCTCACTGCCGCTTATATAGAAGTAATTATTTATATTTCAATCTAATTTTAATTCTTAGTTGCATTTTTTTTTGGATTTGGTAGTTGTTTTAATGTGGTATGGGTTCCTGAATTTGATTGGAAGAGTTTATGAAATATCTCTTTAATTATTGTTTCCTGTTTGGTTTTATGAATCATAGATAGAGCTTGTGTTATAATTAAGATCAATGCATATATTATTAGGAATCTAGTGTTCCGTTTCTCATTTATGTGTTATTAGGTAGTGCTGTTTTTATGCTTTTTAAGAATCTTAGATAGAGCCCGAGTGTTGTCGGGTTATTAGGAATCTAGTGTTCTGTTTCTCATTTATGTATTGTGTTTTTAGATAGTGCTGTTTTTTTTTTTTTTATAAACTTAGATACGACTGCTTGTTGAGGATCTTAGAAAGAGCTTGACTGTTTTTATTGTTTTTGCAGATGGCTACTAACAACAAATGGCGTGTCTATGGTCTTGGATCGATTCAATACCAAAATGCTGAGCCTAACGAGTCTGCTGCTGCTTCACTTCGTCGAAACTTGGATGTTGATATGCGGATGACCAAGATGGAGGAAAACATAGATGTGATGAGACGAGCCATGGATGTGATTTTACGCCTTAACGGAGTAGATCCGGTAACTCTCCAAGCAACAAGTCAGCCTCCACGTACTGAGGGAGCTTCATCTGCTGCAAGTCCTTCTCCCCGTTCTGAATCAACTATCGGTCCAACACTGCCGGTACAGCCCAAATTGAGCTCTCCGATCAACCTAGCTGAAATGACTCCGCAATCTGTCGACGAATTTGAATTTGAAGAACGTAACTAGCTTATGTTTTTTTAACAAACTTGAATCTATGTAATTTGTCTTTTGAATCATGATGTATTTTGGATTTAAACCTTTATGGTTTTGTTATGTATAATATAAGTATGCTTATGGTTTATATCTCTTTTGCAAATGCATAATTGTTTCAAGATTTTTTTTTAAATATTTTTTTTGAGTTATCCACTGTTCTGTTGTGGCTATTTTATGGTAATTAGCCACAGAGTATTTGTGGTTAAATGTGGCAAAGACACAAAAGAATTTGTGTCTATGTGTGGTAATTAGTTACCGATTTTTTTGGGCTATTTCGTAGCTAATAGCCACAAATTAATTGTATCTATCTATGGTCTCATAGCCACGATTAAATTATAGCTATTTGTGATAAATAGTTACGGATGAATTGTAGCAATTTTATGGCTATGATAGACACAAATTCATTCATCACCAAATTGTGGCTATTAGCTTTAACTTAATTTGTGGTATTCCGTGGCTAATAGATACGGCATCTTTTATAGCAAGTTGTAGCTAGCATAGATACAAACAATGGCGTGGCAACTTTGTGGCTAGTTGCCACAACGTGGGTCGTGGCTTTTCCGTGGAGGCATATCCACAAAAAGCTACAGAATACAATTAGCTACAACGCTATAGACATGAAATTTGATCGTGTCTTTCCGTGGCTACAAGCAGAATAGCCACGAATATATAAGCATAGTTACAAAACATTTTGTGGCTATCGGCAGTTTTTCTTGTAGTATCTTTTGCTCAAACGGATCTTTCAAAACCTCTGATGATGCCCACCAAAAATCTGTAAATTTCTCTACGTCTTGTAACTCATTCAGTTGTATCCAAGATTCACGCTCATAATCCACATTCGCTTGGCTACGTGCGTTGAGCATTTGGATTGGGGTTTGCATATTTGCCAGATATGTCTCAATATTAGTTAGATGTGTGTCCATAACAGCTCTCCTTCGTGGGATTTGAGTGGTTTGTCGACTAGATTGACCACAACCTCTACTAGTGGTTCTACCGCCTATGTTACTAGTTTGTCTAGATCGGCGTTGCTGTGTAGGTATCTCAATCGGCACTGATGGCCCACTATTGGATGATTTTCCACTGGATGTTGTGGTTGAAATTCAGCTTCATAATTGAATTGCCCTTCAGTTTCAGGTATATTATCATTAAAGTTTTCTTCATCATCTTCGTCTTCAAATGCTTGTTCTTCTTCAACGTCGTCTTCGCCTATGTCATCTATTTGACTAGCTGAAATCATATTGTCGTTCACAACACAATGAAGACCAACGACTTTATGCATCAAGTCTATACATGGTAAAGGATTTTTTTTTAATCGCGACGCCCCTTCCGTATCCTACATCATATAATATTTTATTTCAAATCAAAAACTAAATAAATTTTATTAATGTATAGCTATACGATTAAAAACTCATACCTTTTTCGATCGTTCCACCAGCTTTCATCCATGAGAATTTTTCATGTTTCATTATCTATCGATATACCAGTACGACGCCTAAGCCTCTGATAGGCCACATACAAAGTCCTAAAGTCATCATGTTTATGTTTAAACTTGTCCCACAGAATTTTATATCCAGTCTGTTCGTAAAACTTCTTGATTATATTCTTTTTACCCTCCTTATACGGCAAAGTCGAGATATAATTTATCTTTTGCAATTCCTCGTCTAATAACTCAATGAATAAGAAGTTGAACCTTGGCAACCATCTAAAATAAGGATACAATTTAAAATGCACAATTAAGAAAAGTTAACTACTTTTAAATTATAAAATAAAATTAATATAAAACTCTTTGAAAAAGAAATCTACCATATTGTTTTCGTTTGATGCTCCATCACCTGCATCATCCGCTCCGCTCATCTTTTTTGTTCTGATAAATAAACAATTATTATTTTTTATTAATTAGTTTTGAGTATTTTGTAAAAAAAAAACCTATAATGTGTAAATACATTCAATCATGCAAATTAAATTATTGGTTAGTGGAGGCAAAAACTAATTGGTAACTCAAAACATTGAGAAATAAAGATAATCACATCAAAATATGTAAATAACTAAGTAACCTAACGTTCGATAAAAAAAAAATTGCTCATTCTTTTATATGATTAAAGCATTTTGTTTGTTTAACTCAATAAAATTATTAGTTTATATAAATATTTAGAAATTTATCTAACCTAATCAATTATTGTGTATTAGCACCTAAAAAAAAATAACTCGTAGCTAAATTTATTTTGCTTAACTTATAACTAAATGCTAGTATTTCTTAGTTTTAATATAAAAAAATTAGTTTTGCAAACATGCAAACGTATAACTACAATTATTTATGTTAATTACAGTAAAATCTAATCATTGTTTTACAAAAAACAGATACTTTGTTAAAATTATATGATTATAAATATATATATAATTAGAATATCATATATATAATCTTACTTGAATTTCTCTCCAGCTGATGTTTTTTCTACCAATAAACTTTGAAAAGGATTTTTTTTTTTTCATGAGGATTCAATGCATGCAAACATATGTTTATATAAGCATTGTTTAGAATACTCGTGAAGTATTTTGGGATTTATGTTTTTTGTTTTTTTCTAATTATTAGATTCATATTCCCGTGACACAATAATGTGTTAATACTATAAATTAAAGATAAATTCTAATGATATAATCTAAATCGAATGAAACTGATAAGCAAAATTAATAATTTTCTAAATTCGATTCTATGCTTTATAATCCAAAAAATTATAAAACCAAAAAGACCTTGAACCAAAAAACGAAATTATACATTTGTAGAAGTGTAAGTGAATGGAAATATGGATGACACTATCATAAATCTCAAAGACAAATAAAAAGCTGTATCTTTTGTTTATAAAAATTTTTCTCAACATTCCTTAATTCTACACTTTTACTAACTGGTGACATCATTCAACAATTCAGCTGAATTTCTCATAATTCTTTAATTCCACAGTTACCATTTAGGGCCATAGAGTACACACTGTTTTTTTACACCATTCATAAAATTCAGCTACTTAAAAATGAATCAAAATATTATTTGGTCTGTTTACGGATAAATTGGTCTTAGAAAAAAAAGATCCACTTATAACAGTAAAAATAAAGAAAGAGAAGAGTGTTTGATTCACTTTTATCTTTTTCAATACTTTATTTCATTTTTTATTATTATTTTTGATAATTTGAATATATAAGGCTGATAAAATAAGAATGATTAGGTAATGTTAATGCAAAGTATGGAAGTGTTGACAAAAATATGTAAGGTATGGAACTAGTCTATTTTTTTTTTTTAATTCACACATTTCAAAAATACATGATATTTCAATTTTTTTTTTTAATGAAAATATTATAAATTTTTTTTTATAAATTTGTTGCTCCTTTATATTTTTTTCATTAATCATAAAAACACAAAAAAATGATACATTATCTCTTCATATTGTTAAGTTATATTTATTTTCTAACATAAATATATATACATTTTACTCAATATTAATTTTTTTTATTTATTATTTTGTTTCTTAAATATTAAATAATGTATTCATAATTATAATAATTAGATTTATATTGTATCTATGAGTTTTAAAAATTAAAATTTGTATTTCAGAATATTTTTAATATTTTTATTATTCGATTTCACCATTCAAACACACATTTTGGATCGTCAGATCTGCTTGATCCACTTGACTTGTAATTGTTCCGACAAATCAGCTTGATTCACATTTTTTCAGTCAGATATGCTTGATCCATTCCGCCTGATCAGTTTATTCAATTCGGAGCCTTTGAAAAATTGAACCGTAGACGGTTCATTTAGTTTTGATTTTTTTAATTAATTTTTAAATTATGAACCGTGTGTTGTTTGTTAATTTTGTGATTAGATGAGTACATGTGTTTTTTCCGTCCAACTTATGGAACGTCAAAGAAATGTGAATCCATTCAAAACCGTATATTCCATATAGTAACGCCCATAATCAAATTATAGTGGTTCAACTTCCAGACTTAGGCTTTGAATAGAAGAACGGAGAAAAGACAGGCGAAAGACAAAACAGATCGTCTCCATTCAGGTTATATAATTAAAAAAAAAAAATAGTTGAACTGCATGCAGTACAATCTTTTACTTTTCAAATTTATTTTTATTTTTCAACTATAATAGAAAAAAACTATTTTTATATTTAAAATAGATTAAAAATCATTCCATTTACTTTTAAAATAGATTAAAAATCATGCCATATAAAATACTATTGTTTCATGATAATTACTTCGTGATCAACATATTTAATATGTCCAATAATTATTTTTTCATGTTGTGCTTAAGAGAACAAATTAGATTTTTTTTTACCATATGTTTTTCAATAGATTATAATGATCCAATTATAGTATATTGTTTTTGTTGTCCGTTCATTTAATTAAAATATAAAATGATACCAAAATTTTTATATATTTTGTGATTTGTTAAGTTTAATGTTGACTATTTTATTTTTATATATATAACAGAAGTATATGGGTTTACAAAGATAAGCAGGCCAATGAAGAGCCCAAGCGTCGATACTGTCAAGGAAGAAGAAGATATATCTTCACTAGTACACATATCAGACAACATAAGCATCAAGGACACATGATACGTGAGAAGGATGTTACGCTTTCCAACGTCTTTTGCCGCTTGAACTCCGATTCCGGTGAACCAAATGCATGCCGGAAAACTCATAAGCATCGATTTTACGTTTGTATTCACCATGAAACTGCAAAAACAGCTGAAAAAAGATACACCAAACAATAATCTCATCCTTTTGAAGAAACTTTCTATTGAATAAAAGAGTCATTTTTCTCCAGCCAACAGAATGAGGCTTCCAAAGCTCTAATGTTAGTCCAGTTTTTTGTAGTTTTGTTGCAGATTCATCCTCTTCTTTTCACTGAAGTTTCGATGGCCCTTAATCAGACCGATCCGCCATCCACAAGGTAAGTGTCTGTTGTTTTCGATGGGTGGCTCAGTTGTAGTCTCTTCCACTGGAACTCACAACAGGATCAAGTCGAGATATATGTTGTTTTGCTTTCTCCTTTACAGATCTGGTTCGACTCAATTTCGATCCTCCGACACCGGTGTAGCAAGTCGATTTTCTACCGCATCACCAATCATAAAAAGCAAAATCAAATTGTTGAAGTCTCTTATTAACAAGAGAGGACATAAAGATCAGAAGAAATTCGACGTCGAAAGTTTTTCGGTGATGTTAGGTTTTCTTTTGTTCTCGTTAAGGTTTGACAAATCAGAAGATGTTTGAATCTGTGGCAATTTGTTCTTTTTTGGTTTGGGTTTTTACCCTTTTTGTTTGTGTCAAATAGCTATCTCTGTTTTAGGACAACGTTTCCAAGGGTTTAGTCCTGCCGGCTCAGTTTTCGGAGGTCTTTAATTTTGTCGGCTGTTGTAAATATAATGTTGTTGTGAAATCCAATAAAATATTTTTCAGTGAAAAAAATATATACATATATTCAAAAACTCGGTTCGACCAATTAGATCAATCCAACCAACTATCCGGTAATAATACCGAATCAAACCAATCATCCGGTCGAGTTTTAAAAACATTGGACTAAAGGTCCAATGAATAAAGATCTTTTATATAGGAAACAATAAGAGGGTTTTATTTGGTGCAAAGTAAAACCTAGAATACAAGTAAATCTAGAACCTTCTAGGAGATGGACCTTATAATGGGCATCCACATATTATTCATAACACTCCCTCTTGGATGTCCATTATACAAAATATCTCCTAAAGCGCGTAAGATATTGCCTCATTAAAAACCTTATTAGAAAAACCCAATGAAAAAAACTATAGTTAAGAGAAAAAGAGTGCAGCGCGCATTTACTCCCGTTGATGACTACATGACTTGAAATCTTTGTGATGACGCAATCTATTATGATGAAGTAGCTTCTTGAAAGTAGTAGTTAGAAGCGCCTCGGTAAATAGATCTGCAAAATTTCCACTTGAACGAATCTGTAGCACACGTACATTGTCATTCTTCTGAAGTTCATGGGTCTTGGAGATGATTCAAGATTATTCTCTTTACTTTTCTTGTTCTCTTAATATAGATGAAGACTTTTGGGATAGTCATAGACTTTTATCATTATAACATTCTTCTTTAGGTCTCTATCATTTGCGTGTTCTTTGTTGCCTCATTAAAATCTTTATCTGGAAAAACCTAATGGGATAAAAACCAATGATAAAATAAAAAGAGTACAACCACGCACATCCTCATATTCCTCTTTCCGGAAGCATCATCTTCTGGACATGCATTCTGATCATATATACCATCTTTTGGAAATTGTTATAAGAAGAGCCTTAGTAAATTAAACTCAACATATAATTTTTCGAGTCATTGAACTTCCGGTCCATAACATAACTTTCACATATAAGATAATTTCTTGGTCTATTTGGACTTCTGGTCCAAATTTCTTTTACATTCAATCTTCTAGACATTCACCTTGTACATATGAGTTACTCTTTTGGCTTTCTTTCTTGTCATACGAAAGCACATCTTTCAATCATGAAAGATCAGTAAACNTCAGTAAATTGCTCGAATAACATTTTCAGTATGGTACTTCATGACCAAATATATGTGAGCACTTTTATGTTAAATCCTACAAGGATCTTTTGAGATAACATCTCATTCGCTATGAGTTCAATTTTGGAATACATGAAGACAATTTTGTCTTTACAAGGTCTTTTATCCCTTTTTTTTTTTGTACTACTTGCGATAACTCTCCTGGAGTTTGATAATATTTAAATTAAGGATTCCTTTGATCCATAACTTTTGATTAATACACATAGGTACAATATACTTTTACATGATTATACCTCATGCTATATTTTTCCTTTTAATTCGATCGAGTAGAGTTTTCGATAACATAATTCTGATATCATTAGTTCTTTAGGGATTATATCCTTCAAGGATTTTCATTTAACTGTCATTTTCCAGTGGCTCATATTAAACATCAATAAAGTCATTTTCTTATTGCCAGACTGATAAGGAATCTGAAAGTATTTATATCCACCACATGAGAGTATGTCTCTTCATAATCAATAATACATCTTTGTGAGAATCCCTTGTGCAACTACGGGTGCTTTGTATCTCACAATTTCATCACATTTATTTTTTTTTACATATAACTTATTTATATTTCACTGGTTTTTACACCTTTAGATGTACGGACTACTAGTCCAAATATTATTCTCTCTGCATGAGATTTTATTATACATCTATTGCTTCTTTCTCCTTTGGCCAATCATTACTTTGTGTACACTTTGCAATAGGTTCATGAACCTCTTTCTTATTCATAACATCAACTGCTATATTGCATGCAAAAATATCATCGACGTCAATTTGCTTTTGGTTCCATATTATTCCAGACATGACATAATTATTTAAGATCTCTTTTTTCTCAGGTAGCTGAATTTATTTCTTTGTCATGTTTAACGTCTCTTCTGGAGATCCTTCAAAATTCTTTGTTTTCCTTGATATGACCATTTTCAATTTATGCTCCTTTTCTTTTCGGAGGATTCTTATCTTTGGAACCTAACATGTCTACCATGCTTCATGTGTGCCTTAGACTCACTAGCAGTTTGATATTGTCCTTATGGGACATCAATTCTAATTGGAGCATTTATAGTTGGTATATGTGACTTGGTCACTCTATTTGGATCAATAAATGTGTATCGCAAATGATTTGATAAGCTATGTACATGAATTATCTTTTGGACTTATAGCTGGTATATGTGACTTGGTCACTCTATTTGGATCAATAAATGCGTCTGGCAAATGATTTGATAAGCTATGTACATGAATTATCTTTTGGACTTCTAATTCACATTCTTTAGTCTGAGGATCAATGATAATTCAGTTCAACTCATTTCCTTATCCATCTGTTCATTTTCTCCCCCTAATGTTAGAATAACTGACTGATTAAAATCACAGTCTGTAAATCGAGCTTTACATAAATCCTCTGTGGATGGCTCTCTATAGATCATTATCAATGGAGATTCATATCCAAAATATATTCCAACCTCTTTCGAGGACCTATCTTAAAGTGTTGTGGTGGGGCAATTATAATGTATTCTGCACATCCAAATATTTTTGTATGAGAAATGTTTGGTTCCTGACCCAAAACCAATTACGATGGGGAGAATTATTAATAACTTATTGGCTTGATGCGAATAAATATAGCATGTTTTCAACATAGATTCAACATGCAATAATCATCAAAAATTTGAGACGTGAATTCACCAGCATTATCAAAACGAATTTATAAGTCACCTTGCAAACTTCAGGTTACAAATACACAACAAGGATAAATACGACCATCTAGTCGATGCTTTAATTATCTCTGCACGGTGGGTGATCAGCCCACAAACATCTCATTGTATATGTTCCAAAAAATTGATAGATTCCAAATTTACTTTAGCTAGTCAAGACCGTATTATCAGCTTGACTTAAGAGAGCAAGCAACACATGAGAAATCATAGGGAAGAATCTTCTGGTTCTCCAATGAATGTCTACATGACTTATTAAATATTTTCGCATCATTATTGAACCGAGATGTTCTAACCGGCTCATACCAAACAATGAAATACTTAGCAAACTTCTTGTTTACTATAGCATTTATCTTCATTATATTAATATTTTGTGTAGTACGATCTAGTAGAGAATTCATCTAATTTATCCATAATAATTTGACTACCTTGGGAAATACTTGTGATATGAAAGTATTTAATATTTTTTCACTTATTGTCTCAACATGATTTGTCCCAAAATCTCATGGATTTACTTTATAAATGATTTATCAATCTCAGTTTTAGTGTGAACATAATCTTCTGGACGTTTCACTTATTATGAAATATGGAGTTCTTTAACTCTCACTCTCGAGATGATAACACTGCAAAATCTCGAATTGAATCCCATTTTAGGAATCAAAAAACATACCCTAGTAGGGTCATGTATTCTATCTTAGATCCTTTTAACTTTTGAAACTTAGAATATAATTCATCAAGAAATTCAAATTGTATTCTCATAGGCAATAATATATATCTGCTAATCTAGAGCATTCATATATCTTCTCTTCTGTGAGCATTCAACTATCTTATATTGTACTCACACTAACTTCTTTCATCTTTACATAATATAAATAGTTTTTGTTGATTACCATCTTTATTTTCTTACTTCTGGTGAAAATATGAGCTCTTGATAGAAATTCGTTGATCTGAACTTTGATCTTAACAACATTCATATCCACTTTCACATTTGCGACCATTTCTATAGCAATTTACTCAATCAATGTTATTGGTGTGGTCTTTTTCTTCCATAGTATATAATGTCACATTCGCTTCAAATTTAAAGCATAACAATACTTATTATTTTGCTCAGTCTCAAAAAGATAAGATATAAGTTCAGAACACATCTTAAATCTCTTTCTACGGTATTCCTATATAAAAGACATTTATTTATTTTAATAATACATTTACATGGGTGTTATGATGAACATCCACTTAGCTTGACTTTTAAGATGGAATATTGTTCATAAACAAATTTTATGTGATATTTGATCTTAAAATATAAGTTGGTTGTAAAAGTTCAGTGGTGCTAAGACTATATTTTTTAAACTTTTCTTATCTTATGTTTTTAGATATTGATTTTTGGTTTGATTTCGATTCGGATTATTCGGTTTTTTGGATTCTTGGTTTATGAATAAATATATTCAAACTAAAACCTAATACATACGTAATAATATGCAATTATTTTTTGTATGAATGTGATTTATTTCGGGAAAGATTTTCTTTTCCGACCCGTGTTCATCTAGGATTTAGCCCGTTTTCATCTAGGATTTAATCCGTGTTCATCTAAGATTTGATCCGCGATATGCGTATAGTAATTTTTTTTTAAACAATGTCATAAATTTTGTTTTTTTAATAATTTGGTTGTTAAGATGAAAAAATGTAACACATTTCTTTGTTTTATAAAAGTGATATAACATTAATATATATTTACTTACATAAGTAAATAGTAGTATGAATTAGTCCAATATCTATATCAAAATATGCAGATTTAATTAAGTCTTCGTTTGTTTCTTGGTTGAATTAGATGTAGTTTATTTGATTGCATTGATAGAAAGACCAAAATCTGTGTTTTTTTTAGGTTTAATTAGTTGTGGTTTATTTGATTACTTCGATACAAATACTAAAATCTGATATTAGATTTACATTGATACAATTATGAAAATCTGAAGTTGGTTTACATTGTTCTCTACAGGAATTGCATGCAAAATACAAAATACTGGTCGATTTCATATAACCCATGAATTAGGCTTTTGATCTGATAATATAGAGATGTTGGGCTACTTTTTAATTTCATAGAACCATTAGTTGTGCTTGGAGATGTTGGGTCTTGGACATAAACTTCATTAAAGGTTGTGTGACCAAAAATATTTTGGGTCAAATTCTCGAATCAAGTACGACCCGCGTTTTTCATTAATATATATTTTTGAAATTATCCTTAATGAGGTTTTTTTAATCTTACTTTCAATGAATCATATAAAACAATATTTGCTTGTGAATTTTAAAATGGACTATGTAGGCAAAAGATGAGACTCAAGAAACATATTTTAGAAAAAGGAAAGCTAACGACTTTAGCAGCTTAATTACAACGAAAGCTTTGAGTATTTTAGAACCTTTGTCATGATTTGCAGATTTTCGGATAAGAAACTTCACCACTTCTTCTATGAAATAAAAAAGAGAAAGGTTATGTTAAATACCGGATATCCATGGAGAATTAGAAGAAGAGAAATATAAAAACATGATTGGTATTTTCAGACTTCTCGCTCATGATGAAGAAATTGGCTCTTCCAAGTAAGACACACGCTCGAGTTTAAAAAGCATTTTAAGATAATGCTTCCTTAAACAAATGATGCATTTGTTATTGCTGTCTTGAAATAGAATTGTCCAATCACTTGTTTGCATTTACAATCCTTGATCACCTTAGAATCAAAGGATTTAAAGACAGAATTATATATATTTTTAAAACTTCATGTTCAATGGCAACATGAACTCGTTACGTTTTCAACATTATTTTCCTAACTCTTTATTACCTCCACTCTCACCCTTTGATATAATCGAGGGACACCAAATTGAAGACCAAAACACACAACACCATTATCACACCTCTGAGGGAATCTGCTTTGTAACAACCATGTTTCTATCTCGTCTCAAGCTGAAAAACTTTCCAAGTGGAGCAGAAACATTTGAGACCATTCTGAAATTCAAACTTACAAACTTCTCTGATACTTCGATACTCTCCATAATCTGATTCGGATGTGAAAGTAAATGAATCTGATTTGCGTTTCCTTCGTTCCGATTGTCACGACGCACCATTTGATAAGTTTATAGTCTCAAACTCTCTCTGTAATTCCTTTAATTAAACTCTCTAAACCATTTGATAAGTTTATAGTCTCAAACTCTCTCTGTAATTCCTTTAATTAAACTCTCTAAACCAATTCCTCACAAAGAAACACCGATTACACAACTACCATCGCTCGAACCCCGTTTAACAAACCTTCTCTAACCCATCTACTTCTAAACGCCTTTTGAGAAACATTCTTTGGATTAGCCAACTAAACCTAAATTAACGATAACCCCACATCAGATCCACTAAACACATCTTGCCCAAAATCAATTGGATCAAACCAAAAACTTCGATTTGTGTGATGTTATCGGGTCAATTTTTCAATGTCTTTGGATCAAAAAGATCCACGTGTCTTCCATTCGGGTTTTCAAGTTCTGTGACAATATTATCCTTAATGAGTCAATTGATTTTGTTCTATTTATCAATGGCATATCATGTAATAATTTATAAAAATAAATTCAAAATACAAATGACCCCTCAAATCTTATTATATAAAGTCGCGATAAGAGCGTCACACGTAAACAAAATTATAACTCACCAAATCGCGATATGCGTCGGTATTAATTTAGATGATGACACGTGTCATAAAAATTAAAAAAATATTAAAAAAACTGAAAAATGGAAAATTAAAGAAAAGAAAAACAAGAATCGGAAAAATAAATTTATATGGAAAAATATTTAAAAAAAAAAAACAGAAAAGTAGAAAATTAAAGAAAAATAATAATAATCGGAAAAATAAATTAATATGGAAAAAATCGAAAAAGAAAAATGATAAAAACAAATAAAGAAAACTAACGTAATTAGCAGCATGAAAAGGAAAACAAGAATCGGTGAACAAATTAATATGGAAAAATCTTATGCATGACTCAAAAGAAAAAAAAAATGCATATCTAACATAAGTATATTTAAAACTTAAAAAAAAGTAAATTATAATAGAATTTTAATTATAGTTTAATTAGTTTTTCTATTTTTGGTGGTAATCATCATTAAATTTTAATTATTATTATTATTATTAGATCGAGCTATTCTATTACAGTTTATGTTATAGTGATTTAAATTAGTTTTTTTTTATATAAATAACAAAGCATGTACATTAGTATATTCGCTATCATCAAATTTCAAAATAGAAATATGGTCTATCTTATTTTCAAAAAGTTTATATTCATCAAATTCAACCGATCACCAACATCGAACACTGACTTATTTTTTTCTATATATAAATAAAATTAGTATTAAAAATATGTGTATTACGCGGGTCTAATCTAGTAATATTATAGAGATGGCCAACACATTATAATAAGAGGGAAAAATTGGTAAAAAAAACCTCACCTTTATCAAATGCATTTAAAAAACTCTAACATTTTTTTTTGGGTAATAAAACCCTCAACTTTTGATAATAAGTAAAACAAACCCTATGTTAACAAAACCTAAAATGAGATAACTTAGTTGGTGAATTTTTTTCTAAAGTTAAGTTTAAGTTCCAAACCTGTTAGGTTGTTATGTAATATGATCTAAAATCGTCAGTTAGTTTTATGAAACTGACAACCTACTAAAATTTATAGAAAAATTAAATTGAATAAAATATTTTTTTTTAATATTCATGAGTTCTTACAAGGCTATTTTAAGCACATAAATTTCAGATTTCCCTAATTTAGAACCCCATTTGTTTTTTTTCGGTTTTTCAATAACCTATATGATATTGAAAAAAAAATCATAATTCATAAATTGAAATCGAGATGAGTCCTAATAGTAACGTAATATTAGTTTTAACGAGTAATTCGAATTGTGAAAACGAATATTTAGTTGAGAACATAGACTTACTAAAACAACATAATATCTTACGTGAAATTCATTTTTACTTGAGACGTCATTCTTCTTTAGAAAATTGACTATAATCATTAAAAATTGTGAATAATAATTTTTTTGAAAATTTGATAGGTTAAAGGGAAACAAAAATAAAAATAATTCGGAGATTATAAATTTAGAAAACTAAAATTTATGTGATTAGAGTAGCCTCATAAAAATTCATGAAAACTAAATATTTATTCAATTTCAAGATACTGACAAAAATCATAATTTTAGATCAGATTATCTAACGGGTTTGGAACATAAACTTAACTTTAGGAAAAAAATCACCAATTAAGTTATCTTATTTTAGATTTTGTTAACATAAAATTTGTTTTGCCTATTATCAAAAGTTAGTTGAGGATTTTATTATCCAAAAAACAAAATTTAAGATTTTTTAAATGGCATTTGATAAAGGAGAGATTTTTTGTTTTCATTTTCCCTAATAAGAGCGCAGTTTTGTAGTTTATGAATTTGTCTGATCATTACGGGAGATAATTCTCATAACCAATCCAATCCAACAATGGCGATTTCTCTCAAAATCGATCCTTCCACAGCTCCTTACTTCTCCTCCTTCTCTTCTCCTTCTTCTTCTTCTTCCTCTCCATCTTCATCTTCAACTCTCACCGCAAAACTCAGAACCTTACCTTCACGAAACCTCCATTTCCATGGCAGACCTTCTTCATCTCCATTCAATTCGAAACCCAACCAAAGATTCCCATTCTTGTATCTATCTCCAGTAACAGTGAACAGTCGCAGCAGCTTCGTAGCATCTCTCTCTGCTCACCAATCTTCTCCTGTAAGTTCCAAACTCAGATTCGCCTCCAGATTTTGAATCTTCTTTGATTCGAAATTAGACTTGAAATCTTTTTTGATTCGCAGACAAATAGTGAAGAAGCGAATTCAAAGCACCCAACAGATGTAAAAACCCTAATTAGAGCTTATAAACAATCTCTCTTCAATGGAGACGAAACCGCGATTTCGGAAATCGAAACGAGTTTCTGCGAAATCGAGAAGGAAAAGAACAAAATGGACAACAAGGTTTTATCATTATCAATGAAGATAGCTTCGGAGAAGGAGACGAGGATCCGATTACAAGCCGATTTCGATAACACAAGGAAGAAGCTTGACAAAGATCGGCTTGGGACAGAGTCTAACGCAAAAGTGCAGGTCATGAGGAGTCTCTTACCAATGATTGATAGCTTTGAGAGAGCTAAGCAACAGATTAAACCCAATACGGAGAAGGAGAAGAAGATCGATACGAGCTATCAAGGAATTTACAGGCAATTCGTGGAGGTTTTGAGACACCTTCGTGTTAAAGCCATTGCAAGCGTTGGCAAGCCCTTTGATCCTTTGGTAAGTTTTAAAAGCTCTATCGAAATGTTTCAGTTTCTGCATCAAAATGTTCATGAGGTATCTTCAAAATGATCTAATAGCGAAAACGTTTCTTAATTTTTTTGTTGCATCACTAAGAAAGCTTTTTATCTAGAGTATGAGGTAATCTGATAAACACTGAGGAAGCTAAGTTGGCAAATAGAATAGTAAGAAGCCGATCTTTACTTACACTAGTTAATGTAATGTAGAGATTGTAATGGTTATAATGAAGGAGATGGTTTTGGGAATAGATAGCTTGATTAGTGCTTGTTGAGTTGCTGTAGATAGAGCCATAGAGGTAGAGGGAAACTCCAGAAACATCCTGTGTATTGAATTAGTTCAGGCTTGTTCTTGTGATTTCCGCCATTGATCTTATCATAGTCATATTAGATACTACTTGAAATTGGTAACAAGAGTCCAATGATTGTCTTTGCTATATGTATGAGAAAGCATTTTATTAACACAACCTGGTTGTATGGTGTGCATGCGATTGATGATAAGACGAGTAATGTTTGTTGTTTTGGTAACAAGAGTCGATGATTGTCTCCAATAAACATCCTCTGTATTGATTTAGTTTAGACTTGTTCTTGTGATTTCCGCCATTGATCTTATCATAGTCATATATATACTACTTGAAGTTGGTAACAAGAGTTCAATGATTGTCTTTACTAAATGTAGGAGAAAGCATTTTAATAACAGAACCTGCTTGTATGTTTTTTTTTTGTGTGCATGCGATTGATGATAAGAGAATTACTGTTTGCTGTTTTGGAAATAAGAGTCGATGATTGTCTTGAAAAGCTCCAGAAACATCCTCTGTATTGATTTAGTTCAGACTTGTTCTTGTGATTTCTGCCATTGATCTTATCATAGTCATATAGATACTACTTGAAGTTGGTAACAAGAGTCCCGATGATTGTTTTTGCTAAATGTAGGAGAAAGCATTTTGTTAACACAACCTGGTCGTATGGTGTGCATGCGATTGATGATAAGAGGAGTAATGTTTGTTGTTTTTGTAATAGTAGCCGATGATTGTCTCGAGAAACTCCATAAACATCCTCTATTGATTTAGTTCAGACTTGTTCTTGTGATTTACGCCATTGATCTTATCATAGTCATATGGATACTACTTGAAACTGGTAACAAGAGTCCCAATGATTGTCTTTGCTAAATGTAGTAGAAAACTTTATATTAACACAACTTGGTTGTATGATTCTTTATATCCTTTATTGTTGTAGTTGCACGAGGCTATATCGCGAGAAGAATCTGAGGCAGTGAAAGCAGGGATAATAACCGAGGAGCTAAACCGGGGATTTCTTCTAGGGGATCATGTTCTGAGACCAGCAAAGGTTAAAGTCTCTTTAGGACCCATCAAGAAGACTCCTTCAGCTACTGAGGAGACTACTACTACACCTTCTGCTTGAGTTGATTGATTGGTAAATTTTTTCGATGTCTTTGTGTGTTTAAGTTTATTTCTTTCATTGTCAAAGGAAAAACAAAAAACGCAGCTCTGATGTCTGAAAACAAGTTCTTTTAGCTGCTGAGACTTGGTTAGTCATGGATTTGATCCGAAGCTTCGAGTTCATGTCGTATGTTCTGTTATCAATCAAAATCTCTCCCAACAATTTTAGGTCACTAAATGTTACTTAACCTAAGATATGATCCAAATGTAGGCATTTGATAAGACAAAAAAACACAACACAAGGGGTTGATGAAGTCAGAACAAATTAACCTAGTAGTTGTGAGGTGGCTCCACCTACAAAAACGAGGCCTTGGAGGGGGAAAAGTGCTTAACCCATCACCGAGGAAGTAGTACATGCCATTCCAATACATCCCATAATCATCAGTAAACGATGGATACATCCTGTTCCTCTCTTCTGCGGAGAGACCAGCTCTTATAAAAGAGCCAGGGCAACTTGCAAACACTGTCAAGCCTCCAAGATATGTCTTCTCTTCCCATACATTTCGTTTCAACTTTAGTTTAAACACCGTCGTGCTGCTCTCCTGGTGTGTACAAATAACAAAGATGTCTCCTTCATGCTCTGTCATAAACACTGGCCCAATGGAACCTGCCGGATCAAAGCCCGGGCAGGGTTTCACCGGGAGAAGCTCACGGGTCGAAAACCCCGACGTGGCCGCAAGAACTGAGAAACCAGAACACACCATTCCAGAAGACACATTTTTGCCATATGCGAGGACTAAAGCTCCCATTTTCAAAGATATGGGTGGTCCATGTGGCTTCACCAGGCCGCCAAGTATGGATCACAAATCTTCTGATTATACATATTCGGTCGTACGAGATCACTACACAGCTAGTTGATGTAGGAGCCGCTGAGAAAGCTAAGGAAGACCCTCGGTGATACTTTGAGCCCTGGGGTAAGTAGAAACTCTTATTGGTAAAAGGGTTTATAAAGTGTGTTTAAAAGGTCTGACAAGCACCCAACCATCCCTAGAACAAGAGATTACATGCTTCTTCGACCCTGGGAAGTGGTCCTTATGTGTTGGAGACTGTGGCCGTAACGAGTCAAAAAGAATGTAGGGTGGTGAGCCAGTAGGAGACGATCTATCAGTTAGATAACAAAGCCAGGGACGGCGCTGTAGCTTACGAACAGAAACAGCTGCTTCACACCAGGCCTTGCAGACAGTGGAAGCTTGTATGTTGGCTTTTATTCCGAGGCGGGACAGTATCTCTTGCAGGATGTCTAAGGGAATATGTAATATACTTGCTCTTATGTCTGACGATTAGAAGAAGAAGGAGAAGTCAATGGAGTTGAGACATATCTCACTCAAACTTTTGGGTTTTTTAGAGATCCTAAAACCTTGGAATTTCGATTAAAAGGAGAAGAAGAGAAGAAAAAACTCACGATTTGGCTGAGAGTATTCACGACGGCGTGTCCTCATTATTATGTTGATGGAACCTTTTTCGAGCTAGTTATGGATTCGGGTTTTAATGGTATATCTAACAAGCTGCTCTTCTCTCGACATCATTGCATTGAGATGTTAGAGACTTGAAAACCTATTGGATAATATTATGATTGGACCTATTGGTTTATTGGGCTTATTGTTTATTGTTTGTATAAATTAGGATAAGATTAATCATTGTATATTTATGTGGGGAAGTAGTTGAAAAGATTCATTCATAAATAATACAAAAATTCTGGATTTTATATTGTATTAAAACTGTGGTGATTACTCTGGTTTTTTTATCGGTTCTCAAAATAAATCCGAGATGGATTCGCGTTTGAAAGGTATATCGAACAAGACATCATTGTATTAGAATAGATGGATGTTGGAGACTTGAAACCGATTGGATAATATTATGATTGGGACTATTGATCTATTGGACTTATTGTTTGTATAGATTAGGGTATAGATTAATCACGGAATAGAGGAGTTGTGGGAGATGACCATATATAGATCTCTTGAGAACAAAACATTTGACTGCTTACTAAACAACAAAAGAACGAAGTGAATTTAACTGTATTAAAAATAATTTATTAAATACCAAATACAAAAAATTATTCCAACAAATTTCAAGTTCCACATGACTCTCCTCCCGGACAACCATAATTGAAATAAGAACCACGTGGATCAAGATGGTGTTTGTCTCTCCCAATCGTTAGCCCATAACAATTCGAACTATCTAGCAACTTCTCCATAGGATAAGAATCGATTCTACATTACACATACTGAGCATTCAAGACTTTAATATTTGTGAAAGTTTCTGATTTCTCACAACATTCAACTAGAAATTTACCATTACCCATTGGAGGGCTTAATCCCGACCGAGCAGAAGCTTGAACTGCACCTCCAACACCAACCATATTTGCACCATTACCCATTAGGTTAAATAGATGTTTTGGCCAATAGCCAATTTCTTTGTTGGACTAGTTTGTAAGCCACCAGTTTCCTGTTTTTTTTATCCTATTACGAGACAAAACAAAATTTAATTGTTAATAAAGAATTGAAGTAAAAAAGAAATGTGCTAATACTTGAAGAATAAAGAATTCGGACTAAAGAGGTCATTGATGATCACTAATTTGATCTAAATGAGAATTGACATATAAGAAATTTTCCATAAATATCAAATAAAATTAAACAAATAAATATTTTTAAATATTATTATAAAAAACTACGAAAGAAGTATATAAAACTAGGGTTGAATCATGATTGAAGAAATTTTGGTTGTTATATTAATGGTAGTGACTCTAAAAAATTTTTTAAAGCAACCTTTTAATGCCTTAGAAGAAACAAAACAAACGTAACAACAACAACAAAAAAACCAAATGATTTGGACTGAGAGAAATCTATCGAGAACTTTTAGGATTTTAAAACCCAGAAAGTTTGGTACGAAAATATTAGATTTTAAGAACTTTAAAAATAAGTAAAAGTCTTTAAAAAAATCTCTACCAGTCATGCCATTAGGAAGATACCTGATAAATGAGCCGATGCAACCAGGTAGGTTCCTTTGGCCGAGTAATAACGGGTCCGACTATGGGCATATAATTCGATACGTGAATAAACCCTGGACACGCCGTATTGTAACATCCTTTTCCATCATTACCCTATCAAAATTATATTTAATATATACATGTTATTTGATTAAAACATTTCGTTAGTGTAATCAATTATGCGTTGGAGCAGTGGTTTTAAGCATATGCGTTAGTGTTGTTGTGTTCTTGGTTCGATTTCTCTTGGGAGCAAGATAATCCTCTTAAATAGAATTTCTAACTACTGACTACGGATCTGAGGTGAGATTAAAGCCGAAGGTCCGAACCCATCCCGGTATTAAAAAAAAAAACATATATATTGTATACACAATAAAAAAACAAAAAAAAAAAAAAAA
>OVAY01001401.1:5061-30040 GCA_900406395.1 Kernera saxatilis | reverse complement strand
ATTTACTCGCAGATCATCAGCCGAAATGAAGGTTTCTCCATCGCTTCAAAAAATTAGGGGAACGATACATTATCGCAAGGAACAAAACAGTGCACTGTAAGGCAGCATGTACAAGTTGTAAAATTTAAGATCAACTAAATTCGATAACGAGAATGGTAGCACGACGAGACGTGAAAAGACACGTAAAATAAAAATCTAAAAATAGTTTAGATATTAGCACTATTTTCTTAGATGGAGAATCAAAGAGAAAGACAGTCAAAACGTGGTTAATAAGATAACATATATCCTGTGGGAAAACTTAGGATAAATATTACCTGCTATTTGAGATTGAATTAATATGGTAATCATGAGCATGAGCATACACTCTTCGGCATCTAGCCACAAGGCTGGTCTCCTGGCTAGTAACCTAAATATGCAGAACGACCCATTATTCCAAGCAAAGTGTCAATTGACTAATGCATGTTTCGAAGTTGGTACTGAGCTTTAGTTACGACAAGCAACAAAGGCCACTAGTAGATTCCCTGCGTTTTACAACTCAAGTAGTAGGATCATCAGCACGATGAAAACATCCTCAACTTCCAGTCTCAAAGTACAAAGCAATCAAATAGATTACTGGGTTAATTCTTTTTACTGGTGAGAAGCTAAAGGCATGACCAAACAATATGGTAGACAGGCTGGATATCTATATGCATTTAGTATTCAGAATCCTGAAACTAAAACTCACTTCATTTGACACCAAAAAAAAGGAAAAAAAATGGCATCGAGTACAACTACCACAGGCAAACGCAGAGATGGAATGCCTCCTGGTGGGAAAGAGAAGTCATCGCTCAGGTAGCCATGTGGTTTATCGGCATGTACTCCATTAGCAATTAATCGACTAGGGCTACTTGAGGTACTTGAACTTGGTTCACAGTAAGACGGCTCAATATTCATTTCACAAATTTTCTTGATCTTCTTCTCTTGTACCTGTTTGATCCAAATGAGTGGAGGAGTCTTATAAGAGGAAACAAATAAAAACTATTTATATTTTTTGGGATGGAGTCTTGGAAGCATAAAGAACCAGTTTCCAGACCATTTTCACATGTAACACCTAATATATTTTGAAACAAGATTTGGAATTGAATTAGACAGAAATGACATTGCTATAAATGGCCTATAATTTTGCAGTATACATAAAATAAAAGCCCATCCAGATGTCGCACCTTCCAATATTTGATGGTTTTATCGTTTGTGGAAAGCAGAAATAATGCACCATTTGCTGGCTGACACCATCTGATTTTGTTGATTTTCTCCTCTATTTCCAAACTCTTGAGATAGTCAAACTGAAAGAGATTAAAGAGCGAGATTATTTTGTAGCACTAGCAACACAATTATTCGTAAGTGAAATCTGGTAATAAGTTTTAATGTACCTCTGGTTCATGACTCTGAAATTCTGTTTTATATCGAAATTCAGGATGCCTAACTGCGTAATCCATCTGCTCCATATCTCTCCTGGACCCACCATGCTGAAAATAACATTGCACAAGAATACATTACAGCACAAAACATATTTTTGAAAGACGATTTAAGTAGATCTAACAGTAGAAAAAGGAACGCACATCTTTAGTATCCGTCCTCTCAAAAAGAACTACTCGCCCCCCACGGTCACCAGTTGCAAGATGGTCTCCACTTTTATCAAATTCAATGGCTGAAATGATGTCAACTGCGGAAGAAAATCGTGCAAACAGAATCGTTAAATCAGAAGTTATCGCTAAATTGTAGGGGCTTAACACATAATAACCTTAAAATGCAGCTAGAATATTCTTCTCCAAAACATGGAGAACGTAAACCAGAAAAGAAGACTTCGTACAATAACTCGAGAAATGTTGAGACACAGCAGATTAAATTTATCTCATATTGAAAGAGCATCTGAAAACCACCTAGTTACACTAGTACTACTGGAAGCCTCATCAGCCAGAAGAGAGCAACTTTAAAAACCAACTCAATATTACAAATTCAATTCAATTCATGCACCAAAAATAGTCCTTTACACTTGTCGCTCGAGAACACAAGCAAATGATTTCCATTGCTGTTTTGCATAGTCGAGAAAGCATTCTACCAGTGGAAACAGTATCCATGGTTATGGCATCGAACAGACAGAAGCTTCATGCTAGACTACCCTCCTAAATTCAACTTAAAGCTATCATTAGCATATCAAATCTACAAAACTGTGGTAAAATATACAAAAATTGAGAGCTTCCAACCTCACAACAATCAATTGAAGGAATGGAGATGCTCTCATACCCAAACAATCCAAGCTATCCTACCGGCACTCATACAACTTAGAAACCCTACTAACAGTGCAATCGAAAAACCCGGAACCCAAGTCGCAGGGATTCATCAATGGCCCACTACGCAGTAGAGGAATAACTCACTATCCCTATCATCCAAATCAGATCCAAGCCACAAATCAAACCCTTAGTCCACAATCTAACTCATCACCTCGAATATAATTCACAATCTATAACGCATACGCAATTATTACCTTCCTGGACTTCTTCTCCGGCGGTTCGCTCGCCGAAGACCTGAGAGAATCTCCACTCTAAAGACGGAGGAGGGCCACTAGTAGCGGCGGAGGTAGCGGCATCGTCGCCACCGTTCATTTTTCTTTTTGCGGAGATAATCCAACAAAGGGGCTACAAAAATTAAAAATCCGAGCTTCGGGAAGATAGAAATCTGAGCTTCCAAATCTTAATCACCGAATCGAAGATCGCGTCATCAGCATAACCAAATCCCTTGATTCACATTCCATTCCATAGCTTTGTTCATCGATTCTCGCGATTGAAGCACTTGATCGGTGATTAGTTTCGTCCCCCCCCTCGCTCTCTCTCTCACGAAAATGGAATTTCGATATCTCTCTGTAGAAAATGGAGGAACGAGAGAAGAAAAACGCCTTCCCCTTTTTCTCTCTCTAAAAGGGCAAAATTGAAATTACAACCCTTTTTTCCCTTCGGGACCAAAACGAAGGAACAAATCGTATAAGTTAAAGTCTAAATACTATAATGTTTTTGTCCTGATATCAAAGTATTATTAGAGTTACAGGCGGTGACATTATTTCATTAAGCAGTAAATATGAGTGGACGGTGACATATGCTTTCGCATATCATTGGTTAGTTGTGGAGGTGCGCTTGCCACTATTATATGATGGGGAAAATTTATAAATATGATTAGTACTATTTCTAAATAATTATTTTCGCCGATTTATCCTAAATTAAAATTCCATTGCACATTGTTTTCTTTCTGCATAAAACATATTGTAATAAGGATATGATCAGAACATTTTACTTAGAATTAGAACATATTCTCACATAATTTCTTTTTAATATGTAGGGAGATTTCAACCCAATATTGTTTTTTGGGTCAAAATTAACTCCTCCGATTACCCAAGCGGTAGAAAATGATTGAATCAGTCTAAAACGAATTGATGTATTACTATAATTTATACCAGTTAGTTTATTTTATTTTCGTTTGTGAATAAATCAAAACAACAAATTGAAACTTGAAAGGCAGCCGCATACGAGTGTGTTAAATTAGTAATTATACTTAGTTGAGCACTTACCAAGTAACGGATTATAAGATTAAAGCTAAACCGGAAATAACCGAACAGTTTAACCAGTCAGTCCAATTTGATTTAGGAAAGAAGTTAACAGCTTCCTCGTTTAAAAGTTAAAACCTTTTCCTTCTCACATCTGCGGAGGGAGGAAACACGCTTGAGCGATCTTTTCCCAAATTCGAAGGAACCCTAATTTTCTGATCTGCATATTTCTGCCGATTGTTCTATCATTCCAAATAACTGATCGATATGGGTAATACCGATAAGCTTATGAACCAAATCTTCGATCTGAAGTTTACGTCGAAGTCTCTGCAGAGGCAAGCGAGGAAGTGCGAGAAAGAGGAGAAGTCAGAGAAGCTCAAGGTGAAGAAAGCCATTGAGAAAGGGAACATGGATGGTGCTCGGATCTATGCTGAGAACGCCATCCGCAAGCGCAGCGAGCAGATGAACTACCTCCGTCTCTCATCTCGCCTGGACGCTGTTGTCGCTCGGCTTGATACCCAGGCCAAGATGGCCACCATCACCAAATCCATGACTAACATCGTTAAATCTCTCGAATCTTCGCTCGCCACCGGTATTTCACTTCCAGCTATCTCTTCTCTATAATCCAGTTAACTGATTCTTTCGTTTCTCCATAGCTTTTTGACTTTGTGGAGCTCATAGCATTATATTGTAAATGGAAAAAGTCTGCTCCTTTTTTGTGATTGAAGAAATATTGGGCTTGATTGATCTCTCAGAATAGGGATCATGCCAGCATTACGGTTTGATTTTATGAAATATTGGAATAGGTTGAATTAATATAGCGAGTTATGATTTGAGGTATATTTGTTTAAGGATGTTTTAAGGTAATCTAGACTTGAATGGTTTTTTTTTGGTAGAGAGGAAGAGGTTGTTTCATGTAAACACAAAAAGCTCACTATCCTGGTTGTTTTGTGATAAATTCCGGTTGCATTCCCCTCCTTTTGTTAGGTTTGGTATATAGGGAATAGAAGTACATATAGTACAACGTGACACTGACTGATTCATTGTACAGTAGCAACTCAGGTTCTCATCTTCTGATTTGTTCTTTGCAACAGGCAACTTACAGAAGATGTCAGAGACAATGGATTCGTTTGAGAAACAGTTTGTGAACATGGAAGTCCAAGCTGAGTTCATGGAGAACGCGATGGCTGGTTCTACTTCATTGTCCACTCCAGAAGGAGAAGTCAACAGCTTGATGCAGCAAGTAGCAGATGATTACGGTCTTGAAGTCTCTGTTGGACTGCCTCAGCCTGCTGGTCATGCCATTCCTACCAAGACTGACGAGAAAGTTGAAGAGGACGATTTGTCAAGGAGACTCGCCGAGCTTAAAGCCAGAGGATAATTAACTAACCTAACAAACAAAAATGTGTTTGGATTCTACTCTTATCGAGATGTTGATGCTATTACTCCCTGAACATGGGCCTGTTTATGTAAATTGCTCACCCTGGAATATGCTTTTGTTTATATAAAACCTTGAGTGTGCTTTTACAATGTTATTAGAGCTGTCAAAGCTTAAATTGCTCTAGAACATAGCATATTTTGCTTCTACATTATTCTTTATTTAGTTCGGACCTCTACACATCAAACATACCACTTCACTCTTCAGGTTTTTTTTCCTGACAAGCCTAAGAAACACACAGCTTCTCATCTGTTCCCATTTTCCTGCATTTTTCTGATGTTAGGAGAACAAGAGTTAACTTCTCAGATATTGAACAGTTGATGCTTTAGCTATGAGAAATTTTCTTGACTGCTTAATCTTCCAGATTGACGGTAAAAGCATAGGTTCTCTTGATGATATCACTGGTAATACTGTCACCAATTTGTTCAGATTGAACATCGATGTTGAAGACGAGAACAAAGGTTTTCTCAAAAGTACATCTTTTTCTTATCCTGACATGGGACTTTGTGTTAGGAATGGTTAACTGGAAAAGTGGAAATAATCATTTGTAAGTTTGTTTTGTGCCTTTTTTTAATTAAATCAACAAAAAAAATATTGTACAAACTGAAAATCCTTTCATAAAACTAAAAGAAATGGAACTGAATTTGATGAAAGTAAAATAAGAAGTGGAATCAGCTGAATCTGAACTGAGAATTGTTTTGTGCCTCTTTTTTGGTCAAACACATTGACAAAGCGATGGCGTTAACTTGCAAGAGTGATTTATGTTCCTGCCAAAATTTCTGAAAGTGGTTACAAGCTTTGAGCTGATTTTGGAAATGTATAAAATAGATGAAGGAAGAGGTATTGAGTGTGTTGGGAATGCAGGAAGAGAAAGGAAGCTCGCTCGAGTTTCTGAGTTTGCGTTTGGAACTTACAAATTTGTGTTTACGGTATTTTTGAGTCTGCGTTTGCGTTTGAACTTTGAATTGATGATGTTGCACACAGCAGCCTGGTGGGAGGAGGATCTGGAACTTGAGGTATCATCTGATTGGTGTGTAGCTGAATCAGTCAGAGTTCTGAGAAGTCTCTCACTCATGTCTTGTTTATTGCAAGATCTTGTTCTTTTTTTGAGAAGCTAATTGTAGTGTAGTGGTTAAATGAAGGCAAAAGTTTTTGTTTCTTTCTAAAAAAAAGATCTTGTTATTTTATGTAATTTTTTATATACACTTGTATGTAAATTAATTTTGTGTACCTTACATATATTAATATGTGAAAAGGTGGAAAAGTTCGAATCAAATTTCACTGCAAACATAATATAAAGTTATGGTTTAAAGATGCTTTTAGAAGCTCCATAGAGTGGAGAATCACTGAAAAGAATGGTCGCCAATTATTTAAATTTATTAACAAGGATGCACATGGAGATGATTATTAGCCATAATAATAATATAAAGACAATGTATATTACTGTTAAATTATACTATTTAACAATTCTATTTTCACGTGTTATATTTATCTGATTATAATACTGACCATTAAAAAACTCGTCACCCTAAACAAACATTTTAGCATTGATATATTTAAGGGTTAATACTTACTCTTATGTTTTACCAGATTTTTATATGATAATTATTTTTGAGACAATGATGCACCTAGACAAGACGCCATACTTGGTCCAAGTGCTTCTCATTTTTATAAACTTTTTTCCAAATACACAATTCAACAACGAATATACATAATTTTGGTAGCCTAATTTATAATTTGACTGCAAAGTAAAGTAAATAATTAAATGAAAAATTATCCATGAGACCATGACCTCTATGTAAGCTCTTTATTAATACCCACTTTAGCGTTTCGCCACACTCTCGCACATATCAAACAGAGTGAAAAAAAAAAAAAATAGTCATGGCATTTTCGTCTTCTTGTTCATCCGTCAAAGCCATTATTAACTCACGGTGGACATCTCCATCACCAGTATCAAAATTCGCCGTCCTCCGTCGCCACTCTCTGATACCAGAGCTCCGTTACACACCAAACGTCAAACTAACGGCGACTAACGCCTTGAGAACCGTCGAGCAAACGACGTTGACGGAGGATCATAAATTCTCCACCGTCGGATCTGATCAAGACGATCCAGCGTCGTTTCCAAAGCCCAGGATCCTCGTCGCCGAGAAACTGGGAGAAGCCGGAGTGAATCTCCTCCGGGAATTCGGAGACGTAGACTGCTCTTACGAGCTTTCGCCGGAGGATCTGAAGAAGAAAGTGGCGGAGAGCGACGCGTTGATCGTGAGAAGCGGAACGAAAGTGACGAGAGAAGTGTTTGAGGCGGCGAAGGGGAGGTTGAAGGTGGTCGGAAGAGCCGGCGTTGGGATAGACAATGTTGATCTGCAGGCGGCGACGGAGCACGGTTGTTTGGTGGTTAATGCTCCGACGGCAAATACGGTGGCTGCCGCCGAACACGGTATCGCTTTGCTTGCTTCTATGGCACGTAACGTCGCTCAGGCCGACGCTTCCATTAAAGCCGGTATGTTCCACAAAATTCGTTCTTTTAAAAAAATGATTTAGAAACACTGGTGAAAAATTTAACTAGATCTAGATTTAAACAACGTATATACAAACAAGAGTTATTTAATTGAATAATTCAAACATCATATTTTGATTAATCAATTTGAAATTTGTTTTTGTTTTGGGTGGGTTCGTTAATCATTGCGACAGTAATGGTTTATATCGATGAAAAATAATAATATATATTTGTAATTCATTGGGGTCATCAGATCTTGAGCACCATGGTCCTTTTCAATAGTTACAATTTAGTGGTGTTAGTGTTCGGTCGTAATTATTGTTGAATTGAATGAAATTGGAGTTATGCCACTATATCATATAGGCGGTAATCTGTCGTTGTATAGTAGAAAAGTCTTAGTAGTAGTTATCACAAAAAAAAAAAAAAAGTCGGACTTTTCTCATTAACGTTTTAGTTTTTACCGCCTGTGTATGTATAATTTCTGGTAGAGAACAAATTTAACCTGTCGAGGGTAAAATAAGTCTAGGCCCTGAGTTAAAAAGTTTGGGCCCCGTGATCAATATTGAGAATTCTAAGAGTTTTTAGAGCGTTTTTTAAAATTTATATAATCAAAAAAATGTTAAAAAAATTAGATACGGTTCTTAATTAAGAAACACAAGAACCGACTCTTATGTGCCACGTGTCTGATCCATGTTAATTTGGATGAAAAAAAAAAAATAAAAAACATTTTTTTCTTCTCTTTCGATTTTTTCTAAGAACCGATTATTATTATTTTTTTTTTTAGAATCCCTAATAAAATTCTCCTTTGGAACACCTAAATCTAAAATTTTTATGAAAAATTATTAACTCTAAATTTATAATTAAAAAATAACTAAAATCTTTTTTCAAATTTTTCAGTTAATCATGCTCTTAGTAACCTCTCTCATATTCATTTTGGTTTCCTCCCGTATCTCTCACTCATTCACCAACCACAGTACACCAAAAATTATTGGAGTGTCCTTGTCTTTTTTAATCCCAAAAAATATGTTGAATTAATTCAATTACCTGATATTTTATTTTTCAATTTCACATCACTTCCCACCATTTTGGAATTTGGAACAATATGGCAAATATATATTTTTTTCTTAACTTTTTGTCCTCTTTTTTATTTTATTTTTAATATTATCTTTATTAGTGTTTTATTGCCGATTTTTAATCACCTAAAATGGATTCGGCCAATAGTATCTTGACTGAAGAATATTCTTTGTTCAATAATTCACAAATTTTAGGATACTTCAATCGTAGACTTATATATACAAGTGGGCCTTTGGAAAATAATCATGCATTATTATAATTGAACAAACTCAATTATTTGAGTCTGGTGTTACGGTGGAATAGTCAGTCAAAGCAGCAGCATCCGATCGAGATAGAAAATGGAGAGATCAAATAAAATATGATTTACTTCTTTTTTTCCCAAGTAAAAAGTTAATCAAAGAATTATCTTAAAATTTAGTTTTCTTCTGTAAAGTGTAATTTCGTTTATAAAATATGATTATTTCTTTTTATAAGGAAAAAAATAATATTTAACAGAAAGAAGTAAAAATTAATCAAACAGTTGTTTTCTAAATTGAGTTTTTTTTTGTTTTGGGACGTAAATTGTAATTTACCTTTTAATTAAAAAAAAAAAGTCAATTTGAGTTGAACTGAGCTTGACAGTCTCCTCCGTTGAGTAATAGATGAAATCCCGAGTCCGATTCTGAAAGTTGAGATTTGGAGATTTTTACAGGAAAATGGCTGAGGAGCAAATACGTCGGCGTATCTCTCGTCGGGAAAACGTTGGCGGTGATGGGCTTCGGGAAAGTCGGGACGGAGGTGGCGAGGCGAGCCAAGGGTCTCGGCATGAACGTCATCTCGCACGACCCTTACGCGCCAGCTGACAGAGCCAGAGCCCTCGGCGTCGATCTGGTCTCCTTCGATCAAGCTATTGCCACCGCCGATTTCATCTCCCTACACATGCCGTTAACTCCCGCCACGAAGAAGGTATTCAACGACGAAACCTTCTCTAAGATGAAGAAGGGCGTTCGTCTCATCAATGTCGCTAGAGGCGGCGTCATCGATGAGGATGCGCTCGTTAGGGCTCTCGATTCGGGAATCGTTGCTCAGGTGCGATTTTATTTTCTTTGAATTTCGGAGTTGTGAAGTTTTGGATTGTGAAATTGGATTAATTGTGATTCTAGGGGTTCTTCAATTGGCTTTGGGTGAAATTGGATTAATTGTGATTTCTGAAACTTGAACAGGCAGCATTAGATGTGTTCTGTGAGGAACCACCATCGAAAGACAGCAAATTGATTCAACATGAAAATGTCACTGTAACACCTCATCTAGGAGCTAGCACAAAAGAAGCACAGGTACATACACTTCTTTCATCCTTCTCAATTCATCTTTGTACACCTCTTTTCGAGTTTATGAGATGATATGAATGGTTCTTGATCTTTTAGGAAGGCGTAGCCATCGAGATAGCAGAGGCTGTAGCAGGGGCATTGAAAGGCGAGCTATCAGCTACTGCAGTCAATGCTCCAATGGTTGCTCCTGAGGTCTTATCTGAATTGGCTCCTTACATTGTCTTAGCTGAGAAGCTTGGAAGGTTAGCCGTGCAGTTAGTATCTGGAGGTAAGGGAGTACAGTCCATCAAGGTCGTGTATCGCTCAGCCCGTGACCGAGATGATTTGGACACTAGACTTCTCCGTGCGATGATCACGAAGGGAATCATTGAACCGATCTCAGATTCGTATGTCAACCTGGTGAATGCTGATTTCATAGCTAAGCAAAAGGGTCTCCGTATCAGCGAGGAACGAATGGTGGTTGAGTCATCAGCAGAGTACCCTGTTGATTCGATCCAGGTTCAGATATCGAATGTGGAATCGAATTTTGCTGGTGCGGTCTCTGATTGTGGAGCTATAAGTATCGAAGGGAGGGTGAAATATGGAGTTCCGCATTTGACTTGCGTTGGATCATTCGCTGTGGATGTGAGCCTTGAAGGGAATCTGATATTGTGCAGGCAGGTGGATCAACCAGGGATGATCGGGCAAGTAGGTAACATACTCGGAGAGCAAAACGTGAATGTAAATTTCATGAGTGTTGGAAGAACAGTTGTGAGGAAACAAGCTATAATGGCGATAGGAGTGGATGAAGAACCAGACAATACAACACTTGAGAGGATTGGAGGCGTCTCTGCGATTGAAGAGTTTGTGTTTCTGAAACTATAAAGTTTGAGATGGAATCGCAGTGTGTCGTCTGAGAATAAACTGTGACCCGGATTAAGGTATTTGTCCTGAGGTTAAGCTGTAGAGAATGTGTGGCATTGTGATTGAATGTGAGTCTGCTGGTACTTTTACATTGTTCTTGTTTTGCTTTCTTATGGTATGTAATGCTTTCGGTTAATGTCATGTGTCTCTTGTTTCTTGATATCCAAGAAATGTGTTTTTTAAGTGTCTAGATTTGAAGGATGGAACCGTTCGACTTGAACACATATGCTTCCTTTTTAAAAATTTTAGATTTGTTATTTGGATAATGGAAACTGAATTTGGATTGGCACATTTGGGCGTAATCTTAGGCTTAAGGGTGGGCCTTGTGAACTTGAGATATGCGCAATTTGCAGACCTTACAATGTGAGAAAATCCTTTGAAGTTATTTTTATTTTTGGGACATCTTTAAAGTTTAAAGAAATTATTATTTAGAAAATGAACACAAACAAAAATTAAATAATAGATCAAGGACCAGTCCCTAATTCCTTTGTTATAAAACTGATTTTCTTTGTTGTTTATCTAATATATAAATAGATCGACTCTAGTACAAATTGTTCAGTAGGGTTTGGTGATGGAAACATATATACAAGTTCGTATTAAATTCGGTTGGGAACCGCAAACGTGAGGACCAACCAACTAAAATCGAAATGGACAATTTATAATATTAATCAATATTTTTAAATGGACAAACGAGTATAATTTCTTCGTTGAATCTTTTTGACTTCTTATTGCAATGTGCCTAAAAGGAAATTAAATTAATGATGGCATGGTCATAATATGTCATCGTGCACATGGAATGATCGTGTTATGTTGGTGGAATGAATTAATAATGAATTTAAAGATGACAATTGAGTATTTCAAAAGAAAGTTGAGAATGCATGTTATCTTAATTAATTAATACCACCTGCTTAATATGATTACATTTTATAATCATGAGAGAAGATTTTTAAATACTGTTGAGTGGCAAAAAAAAACCGTTGAATGGTCCACCATTTCAATTCAATATTGTAATTGACAGGGAAGATTAAAATTTATTTCTCCATCAGGCATTAGTTTTAGTGTTGTTTCGCCAATGGCATACAAATTTAAAATTCTGAAAACCATTTTCAACAATTTTAATGGTGTTGATATAAGTTAATAGCAAACTACATAGCTTTTAGGACGAAATGTCAATAAAAAAGTTAGAAACAACTAAAAAGTCTGAAATAAAAGAGAGGAAACGAAAACGTGGAAAATAGGAAATTAATTAAAAATTGGTTCCCAAATATATGAAAGATGACAGTCTCTGAGTAGTGAAATATTAAACACGAAACAGCGTTGAAGTCGCGAATTTGTAAAGTTAGGTTCACAATCTCTGACGAAGAAGCAAAAAGCGCGCTCTTTTGGATTCTCTGCTTTTTCCTCTCTCTCCAAACTCTCGTTTCTTAAATAATGCCATCGATTCCGATCAATGAACATTCAGAAAGAAACCCATCAAATCAAGCTCTCTCCTTTCTTTTTTGTTCTTTCATTCTGGGTTCAAATTTCAGTCCTGATCGGTTACTAGCTACGTCTCATGAGCTTTAATCACAGATGAGGAATCTTGGGTTAGTCGAAATTACTCTGCTTTGCTGTCTCTTTGTCTATTTCCGTATAGATTCTGTCTCCTGTCTAAACTCGGATTGAACGCAACAATCTTAGTGGTCTGATTCCTGCAAGTGTTGGTGCGTTGAAAGAGCTTGTAGATCTGAGGTTGTCTCATAATGAACTGTCTGGTACCATTCCTGAGTCCATTGGGAACTGCAGTAAGCTGGAATATCTGTCTTTGAACACGAACAAGTTAAATGGTTCTTTGCCGGAAAGTCTCAATCTACTCGAGAATCTTGGCGACCTGTTTGTCAGTAACAACAGCCTTGGAGGGAGGCTTCATATCGGTTCTAGCAATTGCAAGAAGTTGGTGACGTTAGATCTGTCTTACAATGATTTTGAAGGTGGTGTACCGCCTGAAATTGGCAATTGCAGTAGCCTTCAGTCTTTAGTCATTGTCAAATGCAACTTGGCAGGTACAATCCCATCATCCTTGGGTATGTTAAAAAGGGTTTGGCGTATTGACCTTGCCGAGAATCGTCTCTCTGGTAATATCCCTCAAGAGCTCGGGAACTGCAGCAACTTGGAAACCTTGAAGCTGCACGACAACCAGCTCCAAGGTGAGATACCTCCTGCACTGGGTAAGCTAAAGAAGCTACAAAGCCTGGAGCTTTTCACGAATGAGCTGTCCGGTGAGATTCCTCTTGGCATATGGAAGATACAGAGTCTGACACAGATGCTCGTTTATAACAACACTCTCACTGGGGAACTACCAGTTGAAGTAACTGAGCTGAAGAACCTTAAGAAGCTTATGCTGTTTAACAACAGGTTTTATGGAGAGATACCAATGAGTTTAGGCGTGAATAGAAGCTTAGAGGAGGTGGACCTTCTTGGTAACAATTTTACAGGGGAGATACCACCCAATCTCTGCCACGGACAGAAGTTGAGATTCTTCAGCTTGGGTTCTAATCAGCTTCATGGTAAGATACCAGCGTCTGTTGGTCAGTGTAAAACACTCGAGAGACTCAGACTTGAAGAAAACATACTTTCAGGTGTTCTTCCAGAATTTCCAGAGACTCATAGTCTTTCCTATGTGAACCTCACAAGCAACAACTTTGAAGGATCCATCCCGCGCAGCTTGGGAAGCTGTAAGAATCTCAGGATAATCGACCTTTCTCGAAACAAACTCACGGGTCTGATACCTCCAGAACTGGGAAATCTGCAAAGCCTCGGACACTTGGATCTTTCGCAGAATCATCTGGAAGGTCCTCTGCCATCTACCCTATCAGGCTGTGCGAGAATTCTACATTTTGATGTCGGCGCCAACTCATTGAACGGTTCGATTCCATCGAGCTTCAGAAGCTGGAAAAGCTTGTCCACTTTAGTTCTTAGCGGTAATCAGTTTTCAGGAGCCATTCCACCATTCTTGGCAGAGCTTGACCGCCTCTCAGATCTGCGGATAGCTCGAAATGGTTTCGGAGGTGAGATTCCTTCCTCGGTTGGCTTGTTAAAGAGTCTGCGTTACGGTTTAGACCTCAGTGGAAACGGATTCACGGGGGAGATTCCAGCCGCTCTGGGGGATCTTATCAATCTCGAACGGCTCAACATATCCAACAAGTTGACAGGGTCTTTATTGGTTCTTCAACGTCTTGGTTCTTTATTTCAGGTCGATGTCTCGTATAATCAACTCACAGGTCCAATACCAGAAAAGCTGATATCGGATCCATCAATGTTTTCAGGAAATCCAGACCTCTGCATTCAACCATCTTACCCAGTAAGTGCCATAACCCGCAACGAGTTTAAATTTTGCAAAGGTCAAGCCAAACTTAGCACCTGGAAGATAGCCCTTATAGCAGCTGGGTCCTCTCTATCCGTACTAGTTTTGCTTTTTGCTCTCGTTTTGGTATTCCTCCACCGCAAAAGAGGAGCCACGACAGAAAATGCTCATGTCCTCAACGAGGAAGAAGGCCTGTCCTTGTTGCTTAACAAAGTTCTTGCAGCCACTGAGAATCTAGATGACAAGTACATCATTGGAAAAGGAGCTCATGGAGCTGTTTACAGAGCCTATTTAGGGTCAGGAGAAGAATACGCCGTGAAGAAACTCATCTTTGCGGAACACGTACGCGCAAACCAAAATATGAAGAGGGAGATCGAGACAATCGGGCTAGTCAGGCACAGAAATCTAATTCGGTTAGAAAGATTTTGGATGAGAAAAGAAGATGGCTTAATGTTGTACCGGTACATGCCCAATGGAAGTCTTCACGACGTTCTGCACAGAGGTAATCCAGGAGAAACCATTCTTGAGTGGTCTGCACGGTTCAACATAGCCCTTGGGATTGCACACGGGCTGGCATATCTACACCATGATTGTCATCCACCGATCATTCACCGTGACATCAAACCAGAGAACATACTCATGGACTCGGATATGGAGCCTCACATTGGATTTCGGATTGGCTCGAATTCTGGATGACTCGACAGTTTCAACTGCCACCATTACAGGCACCACTGGTTACATTGCACCAGGTATACTTACTTCTCAACATAACACTTTCATACCTTGTTTACCGTTAACTTATTTATGCTCTGAACTTTTGCTATCAAACAGAAAATGCTTACAAGACAGTCAGGAGCAAGGAATCAGATGTTTACAGTTACGGAGTTGTTTTGCTCGAGCTAATAACTGGAAAAAGAGCAGTGGACAGAACTTTCCCGGAGGAGACCGATATCGTGAGCTGGGTCAGATCTGTATTAACCAGCTACGAGGATGACAACGATACTGCTGGTTCAATCGTTGATCCAACGCTTGTGGATGAGCTTGTGGATACGAAGCTTAGGGAGCAAGCAATCCTAGTTACAGACATGGCACTTAGGTGTACAGACAAGAGGCCAGAGAACAGACCGTCCATGAGAGATGTGGTGAAAGAATTGACTGATGTGAAAGATCTTGTAAGAAGCACTTCTGGTTCAGTTCAATAGTTTCGGATTTTGCAGGTTTGTTTATAGTAGCAGTAAGAGTGCGTGGAGTATTTTACAATTATCTGTAACCAGTAATATTGATATATATGTAACTACCATGGAGCCTTAAAGATTTGATAAACATATATAATATACCCAAAGTGGCCTGTTTTTATTGCATAAATCAAAATTGTTGGGGGAAATAAATTACAAGAATAAGAGAGGCGTATACGAATTTGCCCATCTCAGAAATTTTTAGCCGGTGCTACCAGATAGCTCACCGGAGAAGGCACTACCATACGATGTGGAACCAGTTGGTGTCTGTGATGATGTTGAGATCCCTCGAGCTTTACGCATTTGCCTTAGTCTGAAAACATCTGTAGGTAAAGGCTGGCTTTGTATGGTTGCAGTATCATCTTCTTCTTGCCCTGTTGACAGAGAGAGAGAGTAAGATAGATAACTATCATTTACAATGGTTGTTCTTAAGGCATAGATGATTCACTTCCATCAGCCAATGTTATATATGCTTGAACCTAACTATGGGCACAGCGAACTTACTATCTGAATCTTTTCTCTTTGTAGCTCTTCTGTCTCTTGATAATCTTTGAGATCCACCGCGGGTTGAACCCGAGGGATCGTTTTGACTTGGAGCATTGCCTTTAGCAGCAAAACTCTGCTTAACAGTTTGACCTGTTTGCAAGTCACTCTGCAAACATATTGACAGAACAACATCCACATTGGGTGTTGGCCCTGAATGAATTGAGAGGTAATGACAAACTAGTCGGTTAGTGGAAACTTACTCAGGTGCTCAGTTCAAATACAACTTGGAGTTGGTCTAAAGAGAGTTACCGTCAACAATAGGCAAGTTAGCTAAAAACGCTAACAATGCAGGTGGAGTAGTCTTTGGTATTTCGTCAAATGTGCTGGCTAATCCATGAGTTCCAGTTGCAGTCACATTACTTGGGAAGGTGTTCGAAGCAGAAGCTGCCACTGGGTTTGCAGAACTAGCAAACTCTACAGTCAAATCATGAGTGGTTCAGATTTAGTTCACAATTCCATTCATCGTGCAGCCAGATGATGCTACAAACTGCAGAGTATACCTGATTTCTTTGTCAGATCATAAACGACCATCTGAGCTGTATCTGGATAAACAACTTTCGACGAAGAAGCTACACTACCTGTCAGCCCACAAGGTGGTTTCTTTACTTCAGCCATCACCAAAGTTCAACATAATCGATTCACACCAGAAAACTAAAAAATTAAATACCTATAGCTGCAGGCCCATGAGGTAGATTTGTCTTCTCTACTTTCTTATTCATATTCTTTACAAGCAACTATAGTGAACACATCGATCAGTAGAATTGGTACTTACTAGATGCATCATCAGTAGTTATTCAGGTTAAATTCGATATATTGATGGGACATACCTCTTGTCTGGCTAAATAATCAAGCTCCTTAGAAGTGCATGGCCAAAGATCCATGAAACTGTACCGAGAAACAGCATCTTGAAGTGAACTCTCTAGAGCAGAAGATCCCTCTTCCCCTTTTCCGAAAAGTGCTTCTTTCCTTCTCTGCTCAACCTACAACAAAGTTGTCATAGTAAATAAATATCTCAGAGCAAATACAAGAAAGAAAAGGTGACTTCTCCATCAAACAGCCACACTTGATACTGTGCATATCGTAGATCTGGTTTCAGTAATTTCATTGTTCTGCGGAGAGTTATCAAATGTCTCTTTTACGAGGTGCCACTCTGTCTTAATCTATTTAAACAACAATAGTCTCAGCACTTTTAAGAATCTTCCATGCAATCCAAAGCCAGTCAGATGGTATAGACCAATAAAACTGGGACTATACAACAAACTTGTCATCATAACGGAGTCAACCGAAAAATAACTAAAAAAACTGCTTAGAAAACATAAGAAGCTAACTATATTTGCTTTCCTAATATACGTTGACAACACTCAAATAAGTTAGACTACCTTTAGCATACTAGCAAGATCTCCATATGTTTGCTCAAACTGAATGAATCTTTTCCAGACCTGAAAAGGATGGGGCAAGATAAAAGTTAATCCTAGAAAGCAGCTAAGCAGTAGGGTATTGCCACCAATTGACTTTTTTTATTTATTGTATTAGCATTTTAAACAGTATTTCATGTGAACCAGGCAATAATATTGGACTGTTTTAGTTCAGTTTTAAACGCCTACCATCCGCGCCACTGTTCATGAGGCTGAGAAGAGAACACCTCCAATTGCTAAACCATTATCATATTTAATCAAATTCACAAAATGCTATAATCAAATCAGTTGCTAGGTTATTTCATTGGCAGGTCGGTTATTTTCCTTGTGTCTCTTTTCATGCTTAAGAACAAAAACCGCCTTTAAACGGCTCTGAGAAACGAAATATCACTATCAGCGTACCTCAGCAGATTCTTCAGCTGGTAGTGTGCTTAATGCCCGTTCAAATAGAGCTCTGATATTTCTATCATCATTCAATCTAGACAAGAAATCTGCATACCTGGAATTCAAAGCAAAACCAGAGGATTAAAATTCTGTTTTAGGTTAGTTTGGGAGAGAACAAGTTTGAGGATACTTTATCTAAGAAGGCCCTAAAGTCTCATTATTTTCTTCAATAAAGAGTTTCAAGTATAACTTAAAAGAGATAAAAGGAACTCTTAGCAAGGCTGCAGTGACCCTCACTCAAGGATGTAAACGGGTTCACTCATATAGCGTTTCAATCCCTCCTCAAAGATATTATGAGCAACCTGCATAAGAATACAAACATAAATATTTTTGTGTTGTGAAACTGAAAAGAAATTGAAATTAGACGCTGCATTATTATATTTGTCTTGCAAGAATGTCAAGTGTTACAATTTTTGTTAAACGAATAGAACAAATGAAGACAAAGAGGAATGTACAAGAAAGAAAGGTAAAGTACGTATACTACTTTGCAAACAAATAAAGAGTTTAAATGCATCAACTAATATTCAAATAGTTTTGACTTCATTATCATAAATATTTCCTCGCTTACTAAGAGGAAAATAAGACGAGTGTGGGGGGTTCTGAACTTGACTGAAAGACCACTACCTCCTTCATAATCAACTTATTCACATACCAACAAGATCAAACAAAAAAACAGTTCCAAATAGCACATAGACCACATAGTGGATAAGAAATTCCACCTTTGGATCCTTGTCAAGACAAAAGGCCATCGTAGCAAAAGCAATATACACATGATATGTACAGCTGGGAGATTTTCTAGCATCTAAAAAGTACTTGCGCGCAGCTTCAACACCCTCGGCCCTCCGGAGAAAACGAAGGAACTGCAAAAGCATTTTAAAAATACATATGAGATTGTACCCAGTGAAAAGAAACAAGCAAGAAGTGAAAAAATTGAAACGTGAGAAACAAATGGAGATGAACAACAAATATCATGAATATGGTGGAAAGATAAAATAGTCAGCAGACGAGAAGCATGTGACTATAAACAGCGTAGATATGCTTTTTATGCCAATCTTAGCAGTCCTAAGTTCTGAAATTTGAGCGTGCTTACTTGTATATGTGCCAAAGAGTTTGTGCTAGCCCCCAAAATGCTTTCATATAACTTCTTTGCTGACTGCAAAAGCATACAACTATAAGCAAAGAGTTTGAGAACAATGCAAAAAGCTCGATAACGAGAAGCAATCAGCAAGAATAAAAACCTGAATTGCTCCACGAGATTCCTCCAACTCGGCATAAGCATATTTCAACATTTCCGAATCTGGCATAAGACAGTGGGCAATGTAGACACTTACCGAAATATAAGAGACTTGCAACGATAAAACATTTAATTCACAGACATAAAGAAAGAAAGGATAGATTAGATTTACCAGGAATGGCTTTAAGAGCTCGCTGAAATACTTTGATTGCAGCATCCGTGGAACCAGATTTTATGTGCCACTCAGCATAGTCATACCATACATCGGGATAGTGATATAAACACATCAGACACTGTAAAACCAGAGTTATAATCAGCCAATTAAGAAAGAAACATTTTGGACATCTCACTGTCTCTTAGCATACCTGTTCATAGACATATATAATCCGCTTAGTTGACAAGGCCGTGTCAATCCTCTGAGGGTTTCCTCTGAAAATTACAATTGTATTAGAAGTAGAATATTGTTATATTTAGAAGGACTAGTTGAAGAATAATATGCATAAGACCCAATCATCACTTGTTGGATGTAATTGGATAGTAATTCATTCCACCTTTCTAGTTAATATCTGTAAGATCGGAGACAGAACAAGTTATAAAAGTCTCATCATTAGGCGTACATTGAACACATCCAAAATTCTACTGCGGGACCAATTAGCTGTTGCAATATATTAATGTCTAGCATCTTTTTTCTTCAAGGTACCAGGCACTCCCAAAGAGAAATGGCAAAGCAGCTATGTAAACACTTATTTCTTCACTGAATGAAAATTAAATAAAAACTAAAAAAATAAAAAATAAGATGATGTTTTGGGGGTTTACTTTTCAAAGGATAAAAACTTCTTCCAGGCCACCCATTGAACTTCTTCCTGCATAAAACCATAAGGCGGTGTAAAGTACCAAAGTGAGCAAATGATGCTCAATTGAAAAGATGAAAGAACTTATAGCTCAATATCTATTTCCTATTTTAATAACCTGATCTCATGACGTAAATTTATGCTCATAATGTCTTTTTAGGCAATTTAAGTGTCAATATATCCAATATTCTCGAATTCAAAAAGATAAAAGAAATTTAGATTCAAAAAGAAGCAATGGACGTGAAAATTCGTTACCTTGGAAGAACCTGTTGGTGGTACAGCAAGCATGTTCCAATCAATTTCTTCAATGTACTTCTTGCGCTCCCTATATACAGCTCTGGCACTGTTAAATTTTGGTTGATACTCATTCACAAGTCCTTTGGCCTGCTCACAGGATAAATTAGATTATCCATCAACCAAACAAAGAGAAAGATGTTCGTACCTACCTGCTTCTAATACATTAAAAATTCATGATCTTTGTAAAAAAAGTTTACCAATTGACGGCTAACAGAATTTTCGAAGTTCTCATAATCTTTCCAAAGTTGTTCAACGTGGTGAGTCGGAGTTAATATAGCTCTCTGATACACTTTTCGGAGAGCAATCTTCCGTTGCGAATCTTCCTGGGGGTGAAGAGCCTGCAAGAGAATCTATTAGTTTCTCTGCAATTACAAATTATTAGTATCAAGGACAATGTTAGAAAGATATAACGAACCGGAAGAGATTTTAGAAAGGTAATGTACTCGGTCCATATAGGCCCAGATGCTATGTCTGTCCCTGGTGAACCACATATCGAAATAAACGACCATCGGTAAGGCCCAAGTTATCTTATGTGTTGGCATGTTAAAGAGACACTAGAGCTCTAAATGGATGCAAAGCGTAAGAATGAGCTTCCTATTGCTGATGGATAGCAAGACCCTTAATACCTGCATGCACCTATACCATTTCTGCAAGGACTGACACACTATCAGCCAAAGAGAATCCCATCATGGACTTTCACTGTAGTATAAATATATGCAATAATGCATACGAAGATGAATCAAAAAACATTCCATATGTCACATTGAAGTGTCATGACATGTGGAAACGAACAAGGGATTCAACAGTATGTGATGAACGTTTGACTCAACAATGATTCAACAAGGTAAATATGTACGCATTACACATGTTAATGCCAGTTATAAGAACCTACAAGAAGTTTGAACAGAGCTAGAGGATTTGGCAGATTTTTCCAGTATTTCAAGCAATATGAACACCTCAATTTGAGACACGACGTGCTTCCATCTACTTAATCAAAGTAAACACGCATACTCTTTACAGTCATCAATTGTCCCAAATAATTATTTCTATGCCTGTTAACGAAAAGAGCGTGAAGTGGAGAGTTTAATGTAAACGAACTTACAAGAGTATTACATATACAATCTGTCAAGACGAAGAACTACAAGAGACTGACAAGACAAAACTTAACACGCAGATAAGCTCCAGTAACTTGCACAAATATTTTATCGTTAGCAACTATATTTCGCATAAAATTGATCAACTCATATCTTTTACTACACAGAACTTTTTCCATTACTCACAAGTGAAAATTTTCCCTCTATTCATCGGATATATACACATGATTAATATGAAAACAAACAAAATAGAGCCAAACTCCCGACGAGAAGTGATACCGATATAATTAAGCATAAACTCAAAAGCCTTTCTGGTCTCCTCTTGACCCTCTGCTTCCTTCTTGTCATAGACCTTTCTGATGAACCGAATGTAACATTGCCTAAGAGAATAAGATACTTCAATTATATCCAAGGAGATGGAAAGGCTTGCATTGTAGCTAAGCAAGAGGCCCAACATAATAAAAAATGAGACAGAAAGATCTTAAATTGACTCTTATCAACGACTAAAAAGAGGAAAGCGTCTCGTACCAAAGAGGAACTTGAAGGCAGGTCAACAAGCAACGACTAAATATCTGTTTCGTAGCATCATCATTGTTTGCAGCCATTTGCGCCTCCACATATTGCTTCCAATATCTCGCCTACACAGCAGCTCAAAATTAAGCAAACACCCACTTAATAAAACAGGAAACTTTTCAGCACAATTAAACTCCAAAACCACAAGTAGGCGGCAGTGAAGCCATTGGAAACTTACAGAAGTGGGATACAGTGACAAAAGCTGCTCGTAGATCGGCGTCGCCTGTGCAATTGGTAAGTGCTAAAGGAAGCAAACAATTTTACGAAAACCCAACAATTAAAAAGTCAGAAATTTTGTTCAAGACAACGAGAAATCAAACAAAACTAAAACCAGGGAAAGATTTGTACCAAGGCTCTCCTGGCCAAAGCCTCTGCTTCCTCGATGTTGTACTTATCAGCCATAAATTTCACCTCCAAAAGGACTCGCTGTTCTTAATCGGAAGAACAGACCTTCAATTCACTCAATGGTGATAAAAATAAACCCTAATCTGAGATTCAATCAGTGTAACGATCCTCCGATCAGTCTAGTCAAAGCTTCTGCTGCTTCAACGCCATAAGTTTCGCCTGCAAAAAGACCCGTTGTACCTCAAATCGCAAGAACAGACCTTCAGAAGTTTACCCGGCGCTGTTATAAGTAAACACCAATCTGAGTTTCAGCAATTTAACACTCCGCCGACGGATGAGGCTGAAACACGGTGGCCGGCGATAACCAATTGGCGAGATGAAGAACGGAGAGGGAGGGCTCGAAGCTACCGCCTTTAGTAAAGGAAGCAAATTTCCCGGTTTACTTAGACTTAGAGGGTTGGACTGACTTTAAATAAAGTACTATATAGCATGGACCTTTTGGGCCTAAATTGTTGGCCCATATAAAGAAAATGGGCCTATTGAGCCTATATTATCATGTCGTTTTTTATCTTTCTAACTGATCGTTAGTCATTTTCTTATTTTTTTTTGTGTGAGATGGAAGCCAAGTCAGCAGAAGTAGTAATGTGGAGATTGTTTACGTTGGCGATTAAAGAGCTTCTCCATGACAGTGCGTGCCTTATGGTGTGTTTTATATTAATTTTAATAATATTTTTATTTCTAGGCTTTTTGTTTTGGTTTTGCTTAATCAAGTAATTTTTGCTTCGAAACTCTAGAAAATATATTCAGTGGGGGCAAAACTATAATATAATAAAATATTAAAAGTTAATTAAAAAAAAAATCTAACAAATGTGATTACAAATTAATTAAAATATGTTAAATTTTTTTTTGGAGTGCTGCCACCTTGGACAAGGTGGATCCGCCTCTTAGAGTAAGAGCCATTGAAATTATCGATTGTTAAATAATTTTCTATGGATATTTGTTAGAGTGTTGAATGTCAAGTTCAATCATTTTGTTGCAATATTTTTCTCTTCTTTTTCTTTATTACCAAGTGTTAGTTTTCTTGCGTAACGTATGTTGTTAAACTTCTAAAGAGAAAATATAACACGAAAGTTTTGTGCTTTACATAGGGTAATCTACTGAGGTTGTTCTGGTGCACATGCGGTTTGTGAAGGCTGAGGATATTAGTTTCCATTGGATATGATACTTTTCCCATTGGTAAGAAAGGTTTGATCTTGAAAATCAATGAAGTAGCTGATGGACTAGAGATAAGTAGTTGTGTTATATGAAGCAATATCCAACATAATTAACTCCTTACGAGTTCAAGAAACGTGTTTCTGAATAGTTATGAATCTTATGATCTGTTAAATGCCTCTTTCGCAATAAGTATGTGCTAGATTTTATATTGAAGACATATAAAAAAAAAATTATATTGAAGCTGTCGAAAATTTTATCCTAAATTGTATGGTATATCAAACTTCATCAGAACTCAATATATCTGGACATGTACAATATTTTGAGCTAAAAACAAATAATATCCAATAAAACCCATACACATATATACATGTATGTGGAAAATGTATAGGGTTCGTGTATTGTTTTTCTGAAAGTAAAAGATACTCAAGGGAAGAGTAGAATGAGAAGACCCTGGTGAATCGTAATTATCTAGGTTATATTATTAGATTGGAGTGTATGCATTAGGCAAGTCCATGATTATGAGAAAGAACTGCAAGAAGTGTTACGAACTGAAAAATTATGTACGGCATGACACAAACATAATCAATTAGTGGTTTTTAACTTGTAATGCAAACTTTTTCATATAAGATAAACATGGGTTCTCTAGTCAACCACAATATAAACTATTAGCTTCTTTTTTTTGTGTTTTGTTCGCCTTTTAATTTGTGTCAAAAAAATGTTGAATACAATTTATTACACGTAAATAAAATTTGCTAGCTATGAAGACGTACCAGTAATACTTTTGGATTATAGTATATTGAAAATTAATTATAAGTTGTTTATATATGTTTTTAAAAGACAATTTTCTGAAGTCAAAGATTCGAGAAAAAAATCAACCAAAGGGTTTTGGTAAATTATATAGAAATTATTTCAAACCATTCAAATTTTATTTTTAAAAAGTTGAATAAAATTTAGATATATAGAAACTATTATCTAAATTTGGAAGAAAAAAATATTTCATGTGTATGTTAATTAATTTTTAAGACAAAATTGGTAAAAGCATTAATGGTAAGTACTAGATACAATGAATGAATCTATGGTTTTTTATGACTCAAAATTTGGACGGTAGAAATGGATTAGACTTGAACTAACGGCCCTTATTCTTCTTATAAACAACAACACGTCATACTAAAATGCCGTTAAATAGAGGTTTTTTCTTTCGTTCTCATGCACTACTAAATATCAAAAGACTTTTTTATTTTGCTGTGATATTCCATTCATAGTTTTCCTGTCCCGCTTCTTGTTTTTTTTTGAATCTGTAGTTCTCATTTCTCGTCTTCTAAAGGTACGTGTTGATTTGTTGTTCTGCTAATTTTTTTATAAATTTAATTCGTGTTAGAGTTTCATTTATACACATTTTTATGTTCATATTATGATTTAATAATATATTGTTCTCTAATTTATTTGTTAGAATTGTGATTCTATTTTTATTTATATTCTTAGAGTGATTCATATTGTAAATTCAGATTTAGTTTTCTTAGTTTTCTTTTGAAAAATTCAATAATATCTGATTAAAAGTTCGCCTTGATTTCGACCAAAAAAAAAAAAAAAAAAA
>OVAY01001400.1:0-30082 GCA_900406395.1 Kernera saxatilis | reverse complement strand
GTCCAATGTAATTTAAACATGTGGCATAGAGGAGTTCTCAATCGATTCTCTTTTTCTCTCATCCTTTTTTATTTTTTTTTTATTATTTTATTGATGAGATTTCTCTTAGAACCCCCAATGGGAATAGTCTCAAATGTCTTCAAATTTTTTAATAATATTTTTGTTTTTGTATATTATTCTTCAATTCACTTGATATAAATTTAAAATACAGAAAAGTACGCGCGGGTGCTCATCTAGTATATTTATAACAACTGTTGGGTTCAAATCATTTATCTAAAACTAAATAACAAACTCGCTCACAGAGACCAATCCCTTGATCTCAAACTCAAGAACAATCAATCACGGATTCGATCAAAACCTATGACACTCGGTAGGTAGCAAGATACATACGAAACATACCACACACACAAACAATGCTTACGAGTTCGGGTTCTCGATATGAGAAATCCTACGTATTGGCTTGATCCTCTCCAAGCAATCCACTATTACATTTTCTGTTACAAGTACAATGAACTCTCTCTCACTTTTTGAAAACGAAGGAGAAAACATCAAAACAGAGGATTGAAGAAGAAGAATGAAGTTCGAGCTACTTCTACTCTTTCACAACCTTATCAACGAATAACAACTTTTAAAACTAGATTAAGTCAATAGTGAATCAACATAGATAATCGACTGATTATTGGTAATCACTCTGAACTTAAGCAAAATTGGAGGGTTGTAGTGAAGAGTTGGAGGGTTGGTCAAATAGGAGTTTTCTCCGTTTTGCCCAACCGCGGTGGTTTCCGACCACTCAGGGCCAAGCTTTAACCTTATCTAGGTTTCTTGACCATCCTCGATCATTACAAGCCAAGAAAAACCAGTGAAATAAACCGGATTGTTCTGAAAACATTTTTAAAACCGAATTGAACTAAATCGATCCGTTTTGTAGAAAAGGGTCACCATGGTTCTAGACAAATTTCGGCCAAACCTAAAACCTGAAAAAACTATTTAAAATTTTGCTTGACCAGAAATAATCACGTAAAACAGATAAAAACACTTGGACTTGTCTGAAAACGTTTTCATCTGTTTTACTTGGAACCTCCTAAAACAACCACAATTCTTCTTAGCCAATTTTTGTTCGATAGAAAAGATAGCAAGTCACTCAATCTCTTTATGACATACTCGAGCGCAAAAATTTTTTTATCAACTTCAATTTCGAAAAACTTCTTTCGACTGATGAAATTCAAATTGATTTTAGTGTCTTAAGTGGTAGTTTTTGTGTCTTTGTAGTGTTTAAGGTCTTTACAGATACAATAGACAAAAAGAGCGGAAAAACAAGCAGACATGTCAGAAGTATGCCATCCATTCTAGGCCTTGCCGGTGTAAGAAGAAGCTCAATTATGGATGCAAAATAACTACGTGAGTCAGCTGTTATATGGTGTTGGTCTCGAGTCATCTGGATCAACGATTAGAGAAGACCAGACGCGTACCCAGACAAAACATGAGGGAGAATGTGAGGTTCCTTCCCAGAGCTCCAAAGACCGAACGTAAAGCCCGTACACATGAGTCTGGTCTACTCCATCTTCCTTTAATCCTCGCTCCATTTACGATCCCTTCAAAGACCGAACACATGGACCGAAATGACGGGATCGGTCCGTCATGACGTCCTAAAAACCAAACGCATAGACCGGACATAGCTACTTTGTCATGCGTCCAGTCCACTACTTCAGAGACACACACAGACGCATATACTTTGTTATGCAGCCGGTCCTACCCTTCCTGAAAGTTAGGAAGTTATCCCTATTCACTTGGGACGTAACAAAATAAAGCATAAGAAGACCGAGCACTATATATACATGCTTTTAGCCACTTTAGGCAGAGAGCCACCAGCAGAGAGTCACCATAGCATGAAACCATAGTTTCTTGTGTACGTTTTTGAGATTCTGAGGGAGAAAATCTCAACTCTTTAACATCTTTTAAAGAAGATTTTTGAACCTTTGTTTTCATAATTTGATTTCTCATCTATGCAATTCTTTTCATCAATGCTTTTTATTTCGTTTATATCCATGTTTGAGTAGTTTCATTGTTAGGTTTAAAGATAATTCAAAGAGATTTGATGATTTGTTAGATCTAAGGTTGTTATCATAGGAATATCTAATCGGTTCTTCATATAGTTTTGTGCTTGGTGCTGTATACTTTTTTGATCATCTTGCATTTGTCCTTAGGTTAATTTACATTCCAAAAGTCTAGTAAATTATCTGAACTAATCTAGTTGAGTTAAGCGTCATCACCAATGAGCGCTGAGTTATGAAGTTTAGTGAACATATCGGACCTAAAAACATGTCAAATGAGCCAATAACAAACGAGAGTTTACTCTATTAGATTGTGAGACATAGTGATCGGAGTCACGTGAGTGTTTCTAGTTCTAGAACGTTGATGATGTTCCCATATTTTGCATGTAAATATGCATGTTTGAGTCCTCACATGTACATATTCACCCTTTTAAGTCTCATTCAGAGCTTTATGAGCATTTTAGGTCCCAATTATGTCTCAATGCATTTGTGTCCCTATTTTCGTGTTTCTAGGTACTTTGGAGCTTTGTGAGAGCATGGAGGCTCATGGATGGAGGTGCAATGAAAAAGAGAGGAGAGTTTGAAGGAGGTGAAGTCGAAGAGGAGCCCCGATTGGTCACACACCGGTCAAACGAACCGATGATAGGGAGCAGGACATGCTGTGAATGCAAAACGATCGGCCAAATGACAGAACGAGAAACTTCAGAACATGAACTGCGATCAGTCTTGGCGATCAGCCAAGGGACTGATCGCGAGCTCCCTAGTTTGCAGAAATCGGGTCAATACCCGATTTGTTCCGGATTGACCTAGTTCGTTTTTAAAACATTATAAATACAATCCTAAGCTTTGTCTTAACCTAAGTTTTTCTCTAGAATATTTCTCTTAAACTAAAAACTCTTTTGGATGAGATTGTTCTTGGATGCTTGTTTCCATTTTGAGTTTTATTGAAAATTTTTTTCTCTAATTTTTTTTTAATCATGTTTTGCTTTAGTTTAAAGTTTATTGTTGCATTTATGATGAGTGAGTAGTTGCATTAATGGACCATGGCTTGGGAAGACTAAGGTGATTTAAAGCTAGATAGTTTAACTAGGGCTGGGATCTTTAGATTTTACTTGTTTGGGATTGAGATTAATGCTAGATTAAGCTTTGCTAACTTGAATCTAGATCACACCCATTTCATGCCGGGAAAGTGTTTGATGAAATGTATAGGTGAACTTTGAACTTGCCTTTCACACTTAGCCCATGGAAATGGTTGATTAAGATATTATGTTGACTATTTGGACTTGTGTTTAATCATCATTAATGACTTGATTGCAATTGAAAGATTTGTCTAATCTTATGATTAGTGAATGTTTGATGCCATGAAAGTGGATTAGTGAATGTTTGATGTTAATGTCATTGAATGGTGCTTATAGGAAAGCCCTTGTTTAGCTAGCTTGTTCTTAATCAGCGTTAGTCGAATGTCCAAGCCATGATCCATACCTTTCCTTATTGATAATCTCATTCTGTTTAGACGTTTTTCTTGTTTGTTTGATTTGCATTTTAGTTTATATCTTTCACTAGTTTTAGAGAACATTGTTAACATTGAAAATGAATCTTGATTTGCTTAGCTCAGTAAATTTCTTGTATTCCTAGTGAGTTGTTCATTTCTCGTTGTGGTTCGACCCCATTGTTACAACGCACTCTTGCGCTTGGGACATTGGAAATTAAAATTTATTCCACACCAGTTGCTTAATTACATTTCTGTGAATGATCTGATTTCTTATCATTTGTGATTTTCTACGATAATCTTGATCATGCTTTTTTTTTTCTTTTTAATTTGTAACACGGTTTTACTTGCTTTATGTTTAGAGACTCTTATGTTTAATTATATTGCTTATTTGCATTACACAAACTCAACGATTTTCTTATTTTATGTCTTAGCTTTTCTTTATTTTCGAAGATTTGTAACGCACAAACTTCCGCCATATTTTTTTTTGTTTTAAACAGCCGATTGTCAGTCATCTGACTAATTCAGTTTTCTTTTTGTTAATTGGCTGTGTCATCCTTGCAAAATAAGTAATAAATCATTTCAACGATAACGCGTCCGGTGGATAATACGTGGTTACGCATTACTCCAATGTCCTTGCTATATTCGTCTTGCTAAACTATGTTTTTTTTTTTTTATATATAGTTTCTTTTTGAAAATGGATGATTAAATTTGTTTCTTCTTTATTATTTGTCACAGACCTTGTTCTTACCACTTGTTGCTATTTGCTCTATCTAGCAAATTTTGTTTGTGTTTGTGTATAATAAAATTGAATGGATCTCGAAAGACTAAAAAGAGATCCAGAAATGAGAAGTAACCATGTTATTAAGTTAGATGAAGATACATTTTTCTGCTCAAAACATTCAAAGTCAATTGGAATTAGCGGCCACTTGACCGGAGATTTAACATGGGAGCTATAAGGTCTACTATTATGTAAATGTTAGTCCAGTAAAATTCAAACAATTTAAAACAATTATTTTGTCAAAGGTTCAACTAAATTAGTTAATAACTTCACTGGGTCAGATCTTAACTATATGCCAACTTTTAACAAGATGTTTTAAAAATTTGTAGTTCAATTAATTTTCATTTATAACTTTTTCTAATAATTTTCATTTTTAAACTAAATATACGATTCTGTCCCTGCGATATCGCGGGGTCGAGTCCTAGTATCTTCAATAACAAATTAAAATGGAATTTTGGTTTTTTGATGACTGAGTAACTATTATATTCTAATCAATTTCTATAAAGCTTGACATGTAAGTGACTTTTCTAGTACGTGATTAGCATTAGGGGTCGTGGTTAATTACTTATTTGCTTCTCAAACCAAAAATTTATTCGTCAAATCCATTTCAATAGTGGACCCCCATTATCTGCTAAGTTAGGAAACTAAATATGATTCGAATCGAGTTAAAAATAATTAATTCCAAGATGCATATATATACATAAACCGCCACGGTTTCATTATTCTACGGCACTTAGACAAAAAGAAAAAGAACATTAGAAAATGAAGAGACATCTCAACGACCTCGTCTTAGTGTTTATCGTCTTTATCCTCGCTGCGGAATACGGTAAGGGACAGAATACGACAACCCAAGTTATTAATGTTGGGGTTGTGACTGATGTCGGGACGATTGCCTCCAACTTGAGCTTGCTCGCCATTAATATGTCTCTCTCAGACTTTTACTCTGCACGTCCAGTATCTCGGACCAGGCTTATTCTTAACTTTGGCGACTCCAAGGACGATGTTGTTGGCGCCGCAGCTGCTGGTATGTTCTGTCTATAATGTTTCGATTGTTTCTTTGCATCTGCATTTATATTCAGTGTGTATTTTTTTTTCTTTTAAATAAACTCACGGTTTTAATCAGTTTTTAGACAAAATTTCTCTGCTAATAACATGAAACGCATACATAATATGGTCTTTAACTTTATCATCAATATTATTAACCACAATTTCTTCTAAATTTTAAATTTCTAACATGTATCATTTTTACATGGATAATCAAATATACTATTAAGATACACTATGTTGCAATATCTGAGATTATCGTAATATCATTTTCATAGGTGGATTCATTTAAATTACTTGATATAAAAAACTCTCTACAAATTAATAAATATAGATAATTTTTGAAGATTGTGGACTAAAAAAATCTCGTTACAAATTAATAAATATTCAAAGTCCCGACAATATTAATTTATATAGCTTTTACTATTATTATAATTTATAAGTATGTTTACATAATTGAAAAAAACGCGTACATAATTGTGGTATATGGTGGGTGTATAAGGTATTTTTATCGTATTTTCGAGCTCGGAATGACTGTGGTAACATCGATATTTTTAGGGCAATTAATTTATTCCGGTTCTAAAATAAAGAACATATAGTATTCAGCTTCGTACATACATAGTTATGCTTCCATTTACCCTTGTATTTCAAGTTTCTCATAATACAACACATTTTGATGTTTCCCCAGCTCTTGATCTGATCAAGAATAAGGAAGTTAAAGCGATTCTAGGGCCGAGGACTTCGATGCAAGCTTCCTTTGTGATAGAGGTAGGCCAAAAATCTCAGGTGCCAATTATTTCATTCTCTGCAACGAGCCCTTTCCTCGACTCAGGCCATAGTCCATATTTCTTTCGCTCTACTTATGACGACTCATCTCAAGTGCAAGCCATAAGTGAGATCATAAAGGTTTTCGGTTGGAGAGAAGTGGTTCCGGTGTATGAAAACAATGCGTTTGGAGAAGGTATAATGCCTCGGCTTACTGATGCATTACAAGAGATTAACATCCGTATACCTTATAGGACTGTGATTTCTCCCAATGCAACGGATGATGAGATCTCCACAGATCTTCTCAAACTGATGACCAAACCAACCAGAGTGTTTGTGGTCCATATGAATCGGTTCCTTGCGTCAAGAGTGTTTTCCAAAGCCAAGGAAACAGGCCTAATGAAACAAGGGTATGTTTGGATCCTCACTAATGGAATTATAGATCATCTAGGTTTGATGAATGAAACCGATATTAAAGCAATGCAAGGGGTATTAGGTATAAGGACTCACTTTCCGATATCCCAAGAGCTTAAAATGTTTAGATCAAGATTCGCAAAGGCATTCCCGGTTTCGGAGTTGAACATCTACGGTTTGCGAGCTTATGACGCTACCACTGCATTGGCAATGGCTGTTGAAGATGCCGGAACAACTAACTTGACAGTCAGCAAGATGGATGGAAGAAACATGTCTGACCTGGAAGCACTTAGTGTCTCAGAATATGGTCCAAAGCTTGTCCGCTCGCTCTCCGAGATTCAGTTCAAAGGACTTGCTGGTGACTACCATTTTCTTAATGGACAACTGCATGTATCAGTGTTTGAGATTGTCAATGTGATCGGCACTGGAGGATTGGTGGTAGGATTCTGGACGCGGGAAAAAGGACTGGTAAGAGATTTAAGTCCAAGTTCAGGAACTACACGAACTTTCTCTACTTGGAAGGATCATCTTAACCCGATTGTATGGTCTGGGATTACCACTACTATTCCACGGGGATGGGAGATCCCAACAAACGGGAAAAAACTACAAATTGGTGTTCCTGTTGATACTTTCCCTCAGTTTGTGCAGGTTACAAAGGACCCTATAACACATGAAACCAAAGTAATAGGCTTTTGTATTGATTTCTTTGAAGCTGTAATTCAAGCAATGCCTTATGATGTCTCCTACAGATTCATTCCTTTTGGGGATCATGATGGCAAACCTAATGGTAACTTTAACGACTTGTTGTACCAAGTCTATCTCGGGGTGAGCCATGAGACCAACCTTCATTTTTTTCTATCCATTTTGAATCATAAATGTACTACTCAATCATTGCTCTAAAACAATACTCTTCCTTGTGTGGCAGGTATATGATGCTGTCGTGGGCGATACGACTATATTGGCAAATAGATCCTCCTATGTTGATTTCACTTTGCCGTACATAACATCAGGCGTGGGGTTGGTCGTCCCTCTAAAAGACAATGTGACAAGAAGTAGTTTGATCTTCTTTAAGCCTTTGACATGGGGACTTTGGGCGATAACCCTTGGTTCTTTTTTTGTTGTTGGTTTGGTTGTGTGGATTCTTGAACATAGGGTGAACACAGACTTCACTGGACATCCCATGTACCAAATCAGCACTATGTTCTGGTTTGCCTTCTCCATCATGGTTTTTGCACCCAGTATGTTCTCTGCTCTCTCTTAACCAATCAATCACTGTAAGCGACGAGTTTGTTTTTTAAGTTTATCTTTATTACAGAAGAAAGAGTGTTGAGCTTATCAGCAAGGATTGTGGTTATCACCTGGTACTTCATTGTTCTTGTGCTGACTCAGAGTTACACTGCCAGTTTGTCATCACTTCTTACGACACAACAGCTTAATCCAACTGAAACGAGCATGAAGAACTTGCTTGCGAAAAGGGAACATGTGGGATACCAGAGGGATTCCTTCATCTTGGGGAAACTGAGAGAATCAGGGTTCCCAGAGTCTAGACTTGTGCCATTTAACTCTCCAGAGAAATGTGAGGAGCTTCTGAGCAAGGAACAATCAAAGGGTGGTGTTTCTGCAGTTTTCATGGAAGTACCATACGCAAGAGTTTTTTTGGGACAATATTGCAAAAAATATAAAATGGTGGAGGTACCATTTGATGTCAACGGATTTGGATTCGTAAGTTCCATCACTTCTATCTGGCTTCCCAACCATCTTTGAATTGATGTATCTATATGTATAACTAGTTTTCGTTTTGTAGGTCTTCCCAATCGGATCACCTCTAGTAGCCGATGTATCAAGAGCCATTTTGAAAGTGGCAGAGTCTACCAAAGCAACTCAACTTGAAGATGCATGGTTCAAGAACATAGACGAAACTTGTCCTGATCCAATCATTAATCCTGACCCAAACCCCACAGTCTCCTTCCGCATGCTCGGCCTCGATAGCTTCTGGCTTCTGTTTCTTGCTGCAGCCACTGTGTGGATCATTGTCTTGTCGAGATTTCTGCTCTATTTCTTGATGCATAACATGGATATTTTGAGGCAAGATAGAACCCGTCGACAACGAATGCAGAGTATGTGGCAAAAATTCATGGAAAGTGATGATACATCATACATCAACGAGGTGATAAGACCACCCAGGCAGCAGAACCCTATTCCCGTTCCCATTCCTGTTCCCGGCGCCCTTCCTATTCTTGGTCTCCTTCCTGAACCCGGTCCATTTCCCGTTCCCGTTTCCGCAGCGACTAATGTATTTTAATTTTTTGCTTTATCCTCTTCTTGTAGCCACAATTATTTTTGTATCATCAAAGCTAACTGATTCTAGTGCCAATTCTCTAGCGGTCAGGCTTACTTTGTTTTAAACACATGCTTTAATAACACATTATCTTTCCAAATTGTTAACCACCAAGTGCTAACGAGACTTCAGCATGTGCATCATTTCCCAAGCAAGCCAAAACCAACATAGAAGAATGTTATTAATACTCAATAGTAGCAAATTAATGGAACTCGGAAGTCTGAATCCATAAACTTTGGATGCTTCTTCAACCATTTTCTATTAGTATATAATCCACAAAAAGGCTTCAGGAATGGGATTTACATGAAAGTGTTCCCTTAGGAACCACAAACTTGAAACTTACTAGTTTATTGCTTCTAACGAGTACGTTATAATAGTTTAATTCACAAATCAGTTTTGACTTGGTGAAGATGAAGCTTCCGCTCTCTAGCAACACTTCCATTTCTCTACATTCAAACATTCCCTTAAGCTGCTTTTGTCTTCGATGCTCTCCTGTTCACTTTCCTCCTCTACACTGATATCATCACTGCTGCTAGGATTTGTGGAGAGGGAATTTACATTTGTACCTTCTGAATATAAGAATAAGATCTTTCTTATTATCTCAATATATGAATTGTACATATATTTATACAAGGGGAATGAGGAGGAGAATAGGTTAGCTAGTTACAGAGAGATCAATCTAATTACAGAATGTTCCATAACCATTGTTCGAGAGTATCTCACATTGATGGTCTGATATGGTGTATCCTTGACAGGCCCCCTCAAGATGGAGCGGCGGAGACGACTCCAATCATGTTTCAAAGTTCAAGAAACTGAGCTCGTGGGAGAGGTTTGGTTAATGCATTTGCAAGTTAGTCTCTTGTGTTGACGTGAGCTACACGAAGCATGTGATGCTGAATCTGTCCTCTAATGAAATGATAATCCAGGGCGACATGCTTCATTCTAGAATGAAAACCGATTTTGCACACAAGAATGTGGCACCAAGGTTATCACAGTAGAAGACTGGTGTCGTTGGTAACTATATGTCCAGCTCTGTTAAAAGATTACAAATCCATCGTATTTCTATAGCCGTGTTGGCAATTGACCTGTATTCAGCTTCAGTGGAGGATCTTGCGACTCTAGACTGTTTCTTTGCAGACCACGACATAGGATTCTTGCCAATGTAGATGATGTTTGCGTTTCTAGAGACATAATCATATGAGTCTCCAGTCTAGTCAGCATCAGAGAAGCTGTGAAGTTGTATTGTATTGTTGGCAGCGAAGAAGATACCGTGTGTCGGTGTTCTAGCTAGGTACCGGAGAATTCGTTTTGCAGTTTGCCAATGATCAAGAGTAGGCCGGTGCATGAACTATGACAGCCGATTAACCGCAAAAGCGATATCTAGCCGGGTGAACGCAAGATATTGTAAACTACCTACTAGTCGCCCATATTCTGATGGATCAGAGACACCAATTCCAGAATTGAGACAAGAGTTTTGGGGAAGTGGCCATTGGAGTTGTCACCGGTTTTGCATCGGCCATGTTGTAGCGGTGAAGTAGATCAATGATATACTTTCTTTGTGACAGGTGAAGACCTTTGGATGTGCGGTGAGCCTCAAATCCCAAGAGGTAATTCAAATTTTCTGGGTCTTTGACTGAAAACCGTTCTGCAAGCAAAGAGAGTATACGCTGTATTCCCATTGTTACAAGAATATCATCCACATACACAAGGAGGTAGACGAAGTCTTGACCATTTTTCAGAACGAACATTGAAGTATTTGCAAGGGAATTCTTAAATCCAAGGCTAAGGAGATAGGTTTTGAGTTTCAAGTACCATGCTCGGGGCGCCTGTTTTAAACCGTAAGTAGCCTTGCACAAGCAACAAACATATGATTGGTGATCAGAATTCACAAAGCCAGGAGATTGTTCCATGTACACCTCTTCATTCAAGGTGCCTTGTAGAAAGGCATTTTGTACATCCAATTGGAGAATCGGCCATTACTTTGTCAGTGCAATGTCGAGTATAAGTCTGATTGTTGTGGACTTAATTACTGGGCTGAATCTGGAAGTGTAGTTTCGTCCGAATTTTTGGGTGATTCCCTTCACTACGAGTCACGCTTTACACCTGCCAAGATTACCATTAGGTAGAAATTTAGGTTTGAACAGCCATTTACATCCAACAACATTCCGTGTTAGTGGGCGAGCAACTAGATCGTATGTCTGATTTCGAGCAAAAGCATCGAGTTCTGTTGACATAGATCCTCACCATCTCTCGTCTTTCATAGCCTGGTTCAGGTGGGGCATGAGAGGACAGGGCAACAAAAATGTTGAATTTTCCTTTGGGTTTGGAAATTTGGTTCTTGAGTCTCGTAGTCATCTGATGTGGTTGGGGAGGTGGTTTCAGCGGGCGAGAGGTTGAAGATGATGGTAGCGTGGGTGGCTTTTCACGAGGTGGGATTTTGGTTTCATTTTCGTTTGGGCATGTTTGGTCATTTAGGCTTTGTGAGATATTTGGGATTGGGCTGGATATTTGTGAGGTGGGTAAAATCAAGTTTGGTAAAGAGGGACTTACTTGTGCAACGTTTGGCAGAGAGCCATCGTTGATTTCTCCGGTCGCCGATGTCACTATCTAGTGAGAATCTGAGCTCGGGAGTTCTGGTGTGACCGACGGCGATGTGACGAGTGGCGGCTTGACCAGAATTAAAGAGAGTGGTGGCGACGAATTTTGGACTGCGGTGACTTCAGGAGTGGGTATGATTGGATTAGATTTGACGAATGGGAAGGCTTTTTTGTCAAATCGAACATGTCGTGACACATATTCGACCAGAGTTGGGCTGTAAGCAGAGATAGGCGCTTTGAGTTAATAAATATCCCAAGAAGACACATGGTGTTGAGCGATTCTCCATTTTGTTTGCGTTGTACGCGCAGAGCTAAGGAAAACAGAGGCACCCAAAGACCTCTAATTTCGAGTAATTTTGGGGAGAATCGATGAGCTTGTGATACGGTGAAGGCATGTTGAGAACTGGAGTTGGCATGCAGTTGATGAGGTAGACGGCGGTCGCAAAAGCGTATGACCAGTATGATTGTGGCAATCCTGAGTGAGTGAGGAGCGTGAGCCCTGTTTTTGCAATGTGCCGGTGATTCCGTTCTACCACACCATTGTGTTTAGGTGTGTGTGGTGGAGACGTCAAATGGGAAATCCCGTTAGTGGCTAGAAACACTCGTAGGGCTACGAACTCGCCACCTTTATCGGAGTATAAGGAGCCAATTTTTGTTTTGAATCTGTTTTCTACAAGCGCTCTGAACGGAATAAATGTGTAACGAACTTGGGCTTTGGTTTTGGAAGGGTAGAACAAGGTATATCGGGTGAAGTAATCAATGAGGATTAGGTAATATTTGTATCGATCAACAAAGGTGATTGGAGATGACCATACATATGTATAGATATACTCAAGAGGCGGTGTAGAGACAATGGTGTTTTGGTAAAAAAGGAGTTTGGTACATTTATTGAGTAAAAAAGGAGTTTGGTACATTTATTGATCAAGCAATTAGAACACAAAGATGTTTGATTGGGTGATTGCAAACACGGAAGAGAAAAATGGGAAACAATTGCTTTAAGAATGGAAGAAGACGGATGGTCTAAGCGATAATGCCAGTCCGCCAAGGTTGTTTTTGGTAAAGTGGTAGCAAAAAATGAAGCGAGGGTGGAGGGTGAAACTGGCCACTCATACAAATCGTCATTAGTCTTGCCTTTGAGCAATGGAACCTCCGAGTTGAGATCCTTTACCTGAAAGTAGGCGGGGAAAAATACAACAGAAACTCTGTTAGCGTTGCACAAGCGATAAACATAAATGAGATTTTTGTGAATATTGGGTACACAAAGGACATCGGTTAATTTAATAGAGCGGGAGGAAGAAGGTAAGGATAGTGAACCAGTGTGAGTGATTGAGAGACGAGAACCATCACTAATTTGGACCGAATCATCACCACGATATTGTTGGTGTAACGCAAGGTTGTTAAGATCGCTGGTCATATGGCGCGTTGCGTCACTGTCTAAGAGCCACGCACTGTCAGGATGCGGAGATGACATCGCAACGTTGGCTCGAGGCTGCCATGGTGGGTAGTTGTTGGCATTGCGGCTGCTGAGCTGAGAGCGTCGTTTGGCGGTATGACCAAAAGTACCGCAAAACTGGCATTTTCCCTTGTAATCTCCTGAGGATACATGCTCTTGTTTGTTGTTCTGGTATTGAGTGTGTTGTTGGTTCTTGTCCCACGGATGAGAAGAGCGTTGTTGTGAGGAGGACTGAGTGTTGCGTCTTTGAGGGCGAGATGTTGCAGTGTTGGCCGAAACAGGTACCACTACAAAAGCAGAGGAGGCGGTCAACAGCTTAGCTTCACGATTCAGAAGTTTCTCATGAATTTCCGTGAGACTTGGTGTGACATCACGGCCTTCGAGTTGATCTACAATTGTCTTGTATTTTTCAGGTAATCCGCCAAAGACATACTCCATCTTATCCTCATGATCAACTGGTTTTCCTAGTAGCGCAATGATAACATCGTATTTTTACATATTTTTACTATTACTTTAATATGCTTTTATTAAGAATCTAAATTGTTTTGGAGCATTTAAGGCGTTTTCCTACAATTTGGAGTTTTTAGAGTCATTACAGGTATTTTGGACAAAAACCTTACAAATAGAGCAAAAACTGCTTATTGGATAGTCTACGTCCTTCTGAAGTTTAATATCCGTGGAAGGCTTTCCACTCAAGAAAATTGGACAATCTTGGTACCTAAAGAAAGCCACGAGAGTTATCTTTCATCTCCAAATGGTTTGAAGGCAATCCATTGAGTCAATCAGAAGTTATGCCTGAAATACTGAAGACTGGTCCAGCAGGCTCACGAATGAAGCAAGAACAGGATTGAGACAACTTAAGGCCGACACTTAGGCACGATCACTGGCGTCTTTCTCATGAATAATTCATCATTATTTACATCATTCAAGTCCATTCACGAGTCAAGACATCAAAGAGATCAAAGGCCCAGAGTAAAACCCAATATTTCATTTTTGCGAAAAGGAAAAGACCTAGACAACTTTTTTCCTCAAGGCTTATAAATAGCAGCTTATGAGGTCGTCTAGGGCATGCCTCTTACGCCTCAACAGACTCACAGCGCCGTCCACCACCTCTTGAAGCAGCCACGACCTTGGAGCTCCATTGACGCCAAGTCCTTGATGCTTTAGAGTTGTTTTTACGTTTTATGTTTTTACGAGAAGATCTCTTCATTACTTGTGAAGTCCTCTGTACCCTTTTCTCTTTACAACACACGTTTATGTCTTTTAATATTATGAATCCGTTTTCTTTTGCTATGGCCGAGTAGTTTAATTGTTGGGTTTAAGAGTTTTTCAAAGGGGATTGTTATGGATTAACTGTTTGCAGGGTTTAGATCTAAAGTAGTTAGAAACTTCATCATCTTTACTTGTTGCATGCAATTGGATTCATGACCTAGTTGCTGATCTTAGGAATAATCTATCTATTAATCGTGCTTTTAGATTTCCAGAACTGGTATTTGGTGAGCATTGAACTATAACCGGTGAAAACTTGAGTTATAGGGCTTTGTGAGTTTATCGAACCTATTTTAAATGCTTGTTTATCTTCATGATTGCCTTTGAAAGTCGAGTAATTGTGTTGTTTATACATAGATAATAACTTTGCCAAAAACAGATTTGTTATATCAGTGTTTCGAATTCATGAATTTATCTAACCGATTTTAATTGTTCTTTAGATCTCCTGAATAATCCATACCCCCTGCGAATTCTCTGCTGCTCAATGCTTCATTATATTTGATTTCTCTTATTGTTTTAATCGCTTACTTGCTTGCTCTCTTCAAAACCGTGACAACCAAAACCCACCATCTTTATTCTTGTTTTAGCTAGTTTCGACTTTATACGTTTAGTAGTGCATACGTGGTTTTTCTGCGGGATCGATAACCTTAAGTACTGCAATTGATATACTGTGCGCTTGCAGGTACATCATTGTGTCACTAATAAGGTGAAAAATGACACACATCACGCAAGTTGATCAAACTTGGTTGTGAATCCCTGAAAGTATTCGTCAATGGTGTGGTTGCCTTTTGACCATTGTTTGATTTGTAACTTGAGCTGTTGAATGTGTCCTCTGCTTGGTTTTGCGTAGGTTGCCGCAAGCGTTGCTCAGATGTCTGCAGCAGTCTTGGATGTGGAGACAATGGGCTGAATGGGCATCGAAATGGTGCCAATGAGACCGCTATATATTAGCTTGTCCATATATTGAAAGCTGGATTTGGAGTTGTCACATTATTGACCATGACGGTGGTTGGCGGTGACACAGATGTGCCATCTAGGAGAGAATGGACTTGTAGCCTCCACATCATGTAATTACTTGACGAGAATTTGGTAACGTTAGCCATATTAACGTTAAGAAGGGTATGTGGTGTGGTGTCAACAGTTTCTGACGAAGTAGTTGACATGATGAGAAGAGATTTGGTGTTTGTGAGAGACGAGAAGGGAAGAAGGAGAGAAGTGATGGCGGCTGAAGCGAGAAAAAATTCAGGCTAGCCTAGACGGTTCTGATACCATGTAAGAATAAGATCTTTCTTATTATCTTAATATAGGAATTGTACATATATTTATACAAGGGGAATGAGGAGGAGAAAAGGTTAGCTAGTTACAGAGAGATCAATCTAATTACAGAATGTTCCATAACCATTGTTAAAGAGTATCTCAGCATTGATGGTGTGATACGGTGTATCCTTGACAGTGTCTCAGCATTGATGGTGTGATACGGTGTATCCTTGACACTGAATACTCTACTAGCCTTGTGTAAACAATTGGATTCTGCAGGGCACAAACAGAGAACATGCTTTTCTTCAGTTCCAACTAGTTTAAACTTGAAGGGATCTCTAACTTTTATCTCGTTTACTTGGCAGAAACTTCACCAGCCTCGTGCAATAACAGTAGTGTTCTTTGATTTGTTGTGTCTCAAAACCAAATTCAATGTTCCACCATTTTCATTCTTCAGAATCATCTCACAACATCATTCCGTCATATCATTTGAGTTCACAAACCCCCTTGGAAGATACTGCAACTTCAGATTAAACACAAGCCATACTAACATCACCCACTACTACTTTAGTTCCAATGATTCTTCGGTAAGGAATTAATAAACCAAATTTTGTACACACCAACGCGTCATCACGTAAGCTTGAAGGCGTGAGAGATCCCACGAGATAAGAATGTATATGAGTCTGTATTCTGCTTGGTACAAACAGATTACAGGTGTTCCCGATTTTCGGACCAGTTTGAATGTATAGCAGCCTTCTTTCATCCCATTGGCACTGCAGAATCTTCTCCAGCCATATCTGAGATAAGCATTGACGCCACTTTTGTCGTGATCCAAACCTAAGTTTCATGATCTTCCCAGTCCGTTAACAAGAACAATCTTACAATATGTTATGCTCAGAGAGTTTGACCTTACAAAACTAACTAGAATATACTGCAACCCCATCACAAATTGACCTCTCAGGTAACAAATTTAAACTAATAGTATGAGACTTTTGCTCAATTTAAAGATGAAATTTTGTAGTAATCTAACCAGTTTATCGCGCGGGCTCGAGTCTGAGACACTTGCTACAAAACAAGAATGGTCTGATAAAGACTCTTCTTTTGCTCTTGGATTCTTCTTTACTCTGTTCTCCATCGAAAAGTTTTGTGAAGCTTAAACAATCCAAATTCCACTAGGAAACATCAAATTTGCTTCTTTCTCCAGAATTTCAGTACATTTCATAGAAAAATAGATGTTGTCCTGATGATCATCACTATCATCATCAATCAATGTTGTGAGATATGGCCTTGTTCGTTTGCATGACATCGGCGGCTGCGGCCACACGTAGTGTTCAGACGCTGCAATTATTGTTCGTTTGGTAGCCGCAACATTTTTTGTCGCAACGCTGAATTTTTTGGCGGTCAAAAATTTCAGACGCAAATTATTTTATATGCAATATTTAAGTGTTATATACTTACCATTGCTTTTAAAATCAAGGGGAATCTAAAAAATGCCACAACCAGGTGGATCATTTTAGAAAATGCCACAACAAGGAGTCCATTTTCAGATTTGCCACTCAATAATGCATAAATGACTAAATTACCTTTTTTGCTATTTTAAAACTCTACATCCAAAATCTCATCTAGAGCCACAAAATCAAGTTTTCCCGTCAAAACCGCAAAATCACGTTTTTCCGCCAAAACCACAAAATAATATATCACGGTTTCCCGCCAAAACTGCAAAATCACGTTTTCCCGCAAAATCACATTTTCCCGCCAAAACCGCAAAATCACGTTTTTCCGCCAAAACCGCAAAATTCAAACCACAAAACAGCAATATCACGTTTTCCTGCCAAATCCGAAAAATCACATTTGCCCGCCAAAACAGCAAAATCACGTTTTCCCGACAAAACTGCAAAATCATGTTTTTTTAATTAATAAGTTTTTATAAATTTATAGAAGGTTTTAAAAAGTTTTACAAAGATATTTATAAAAGTTTATAAATATTTATGATTTAATTCTATAAGGTTTTAAAAGGTTTTATAAAGATATTTATATAAGTTTATAAAAATGTTTATAATTTAAATCTTTTTATAAGGTTTTAAAAAGTTTTACAAATATACTTATAAAACCATAAGAAAATACCAAACTCTACGGAAAATACTAAACTCTACGGAAAATACTAAACAATATATTCTAAGGAAACCCTAAACCCTAAGGAAACTCCAAACCTAAACCCTAAATGAATATTAAACCAAAAATGAACCTTAAACCCCTAAGAGAATACTAAACTCTAAACCATATTGGAATATTAAATACTAAAGAAATATTAAACCCTAAGGGAATACTAAACCCTAAACCCTAAAATGTTTATAATCTAAATTTATAATTTTTAGAAGGTTTTACAAAGATACTAAAAGTTTATAAAATATTTATAATTTAATTCTATATGGTTTTATAAGGATACTTTTATAAATTTATAAAAATGTTTATAATTTAAATCTTTTTGTAAGGTTTTAAAAAGTTTTAAAATGATATTTATAAAACCCTAAAGAAATACTGAGCACTACGGAATATTAAACCCTAAATCCTAAGGGAACCTTAAACCCTACTACTAAACTCTAAACTCTAAGAGAATACTAAACCCTAAACCTTAAAAGGATACTATACCCAAAATTTTAAAATAATTAAAATCTAAATTTATAAGTTTTTAGAAGGTTTTAAAAGGTTTTACAAAGATACTTATACAAATTTATAAAATGTTTTATAATTTAAATGTTTTTCAAATATTTTAAATAGTTTTACAAATATACTTATAAACCCTTAAGACAATATTGAACCTTAAAAAAATACTGAATCCTATGGAAATACTAAACCCTAAACCCTAAAGGAACTCTAAATTTAAACCCTAGATGAATATTAAACCCAAAAAGAACCTTAAATCCAAAAAGAACCTTAAACCCTAAGGGAATAGTAAACCCTAAACCCTATGGAATACTAAACTCTAAACCCTAAGGGATATTAATCCCTAAACCCTAAGGGGAAACAAAACCCTGAGGGAATACTAAATTCTAAATCTTAAACCCTAAACCCTAAACCCTAAGGGAATATTAAACCCTAAAGAAACCTTAAACCATAAGAGAATACTAAACCCTAAATGAACATTAAACCCTAAGGAAATACTAAACCCTAAATCCTAAGAGAATACTAAACCCTAAACTCTAAGAAGGTATTAAATCCTAAGTGTTTCAAGTGAAAAAAAAAAGAGAGTGTGTTTGTGTCAGAAAGTGAAACATGTCACATATTAGTTATTTTTATTTGGTATAATATGCGCGCTGTGCAAACAAGGACAGGGAAAAAACTGATTTTTCAACAGAGAAAATGTTAAATCACAATAACACAAAAATAAAGTGTTACATTGGAAAGGAAAGATAAAATAAGTGTTATATTTCTAAATTTCTCAAATTTATAATCTAAATTTATAACTTTTTATAAGATTTTAGAAAGTTTTACAAAGTTTTATAAAGATATTTATAAAACTGTATTTTGTTCGCCAAAATCGCAAAATCACGTTTTTTAAATTTAAAAGTTTTTAAAAGGTTTTACTAGCTTTTATAAAGATACTTATTAAAATTTATTAAATTATAAATTTTTATAAGGTTTTACAAGATTTTATTAAGATACTTATAAACTTTTATAAAATTGTTTATAATCTAAATATATAAGTTTTTATAAGGTTTTAAAAGGTTTTACAAGAATACTTATAAAATCGTATTTTCCCGCCAAAATCGTAAAATCGTATTTTCCCGCCAAAACCGCAAAATCGTGTTCTTTCACCAAAACCGTAAAACCGTATTTTTCTGCCAAAACCATAAAATTGTGTTTTCCGGCAAATCCATAAAAATTGTATTTTCCGGCAAAATCACAAAATTGCGTTTTCCCGCCAAAATTCGCAAAATCTCGTTTTCCCACCAAAACTACAAAGTTACATTTTTCTGCCAAAACCGTAAAATCGTGTCTTTTCGTTAAAACTGCAAAAATGTGTTTTCCTGTCAAAACCGTAACATCGTATTTTTCCGCCAAAATTGCAAAATGTTTTCTGGCCAAAAACCGCAAATTGGTGTTTTTACGCCAATTATGTAAAACTCGTATTTTTTCGCGAAAACCGTAAACTTGTGTTTCCTGTCATAATAGTAAAATTATATTTTTCCTCAAAAACTGCAAAATCATGTTTTTCCGCCAAAACTATAAAACCCATATTTGCTTAAGTTTAAAAGATGGCATTTTTGGAACATTATCCATCTTTAATGGCATTTTTGAAAATGTTTTTGTTTGATGGCATTTTTGAAAAGTGGTATTCTAAAAGTGGTATTTCTAGCAATTTCTCTAAAATCAAACCATAATATATAGGGTGTGATTGGGAACCTAAGCTGCATGGAAACGGGAGCGGATACGCGGAAGCGGAAGAGTATGGAAGCGCGGAAGCGAGTTTTTAGAAAAAATTAGGAAGCGGGTACGTGTTGGAAGCGTATATATATATATATATATATATATTTATTGAAATAATATTATTTTAAAGTAAAAAATGTTGAGAACAACGATTTAGCTTGATTGGTTTTCTAGGTAAATCGATGCATAATATATGAAACAAACAATAATCAAATTCAAATTACTTTGCTTGGTTTTCAAAGTCATGAAAGAAGAAAAATAAAAAATTATAAAGTATAGAAAATGAGAATTGCAAAATTTATTATCCTAAGGTTCTCTAATAATTTATTATTTTTTACGATTTTAAATTTGGAATCGTAAAAATCAAAACGTTTCCAATTTGGAATCGTAAATCAAAATGCTTCCAATTTGGAATCAATGCTTCTAAAATAATTCCAACTTGGTTTCTTTTTAGACTCGCGCTTCCACGACGTTTCCTTGCGATTCCAAAAGCTTCCGATTCTGACTCTGATTCCGAAGCGGGAAGCGGACCTCGAACGAAACTTTCGTGCTACATAGTTGGTAACTTCGTTGCGGTAAGAGGTGTATATTTTTTTAATGTACACCAATCATCAAAACGGTTCACAAAAACGATACAATAGTTAAAATAATACAACTATATAAAAACAAAAACGATAAGTGTCATTTAACATCCTTATTTCTGGAAAATTACAAGCAATAACATTTTTTATAGAGAATTACAAAACAATATTAAACAGAAATTGTAACTAACTAAAGAGATGAGATAAACTTATTATCTTGAAAAAAATTAATGGAAAAAGATTATCTCCATTAATGGACATTCAACTAGTTTCCCTTGACATGTATGTCCTTGGCCTCTTTCAATAAGCGTAGACATCCCTCATGTTGATCCATTCACCAGCTGCATACGAAGTGCAAGCCAAGCCAGCTTCCACAATTTTTCTAAGACAATCAAGTTTTGGCAAGTTTTGTATGAAGTTGTGCACCATAAATATCGATGAGTTTAGGATCAATCACTTCCATAATTGCATCATTTTGAAACCCATAACTCATCCATTTTATTAGGTTTTGATCTCTTTCGAAGCTCTCGTCCATTGGGCTTTTCTCACTCAAGAGCTCCAACAACATCACTCCAAAGCTGTACACATCTCCTGCTTGTGATGGCTTTTTCTCCAAGCCCATAGTCTGCATATTAGCCCATAAAATATATTACCCCTTCGACCAAAAAAAAATATATATATATATTACCTTAGATAGAACCACCTTAAGAATATAAAATGTTGGTTTAGTTATAAAATTTACTAAAATATCTTCAAATACTATTTTTTATGTTTTATTTCTCTACAAAATACCACATTAATTCCAAATTTATCCGAAAAAAAAGTTTAGAAAATTAGAAGTAACTAACCTGGACGAATATAACTAATGGAGCCTTTCAAGACATGTGTGGAGCTTATAGAAGCGTGATGACGAACATCGGATGTGTCAAAAAACACTCGAGCCAGCCCAAAATCGCCGACCCTTGCAACCATCTCTTCGTTTAGAAGAATATTGCTTGGTTTTAGATCACAATGAACCACAGGAACTTCACAATCAGTGTGCAAATAATCCAATTGATGTGACAGGTTTTAAACCTAAGAAGACACAATAAATCAACTGCAAATGCACATCGTATCAATTGTAGAACTTAAGGTATCGATCCCACAGAGACTGCGGCTACACTACGAATCTATAAGAGCAAAACCTAGCTAAGTCAAGATAAGGATGATGGTTGTCACGAATTCCTAAGGCTAAGCAAAGTAAGGTAAAAACGAGTTTAAATAATAAGATAAAACGTTAGGCTTTAGGGTAATCGCAGAGAATCATGGACTGGAATAGCAAGATAAAGAAACATGGGATGATTAAGAAACGTTCTAGAACTCAAATCACAGATATAAAGCTTTTCCACTCTCGTGGCTCCAGCCCCTATACTTTACTATCTAAAGGCTAAACTCTCGCATGTCGTTAGATAGATCAATATGCATTAATTCGGTTCAGGATTCAATTGTTCACTAAAGTCTATAACTCAGCTCTCGTTGGTTATAACCCTTAGCTTACCAATAACTAGATCAGGGATTCTACTAGACTTTTGGAATGTAGAACTCTCCTATGGTCGTTTTACAAGTTGGTCAAGCAAGTAACAAGCATTAAAAATAGTTATGGTAAAGAACTCTAAAGATGCATCCGTAAGTAATGATCTATGCCTAATCAATCCATGAAAACTCTTTGATTCCCTTTAACCTAACTAAAAAAAGTACTCAGACATAATTAAAAACAAAATCAAAAGCATGGTTAAAGATAAAAGCATAAACGAAATTGCAATTAAGAAGAGAATAGGGTTTAGAAATCTTCTCTAGAACAAGGTGCAAAGAGAACAATCCTCTCCCTTAGATCTTCTTAAAAGATTGAAAGAGATTATAAAACTAGGTAAAAGTGTTTCTCAATGTCGTGTCGTTTTCTAAGAGGCTAAAAACGACTATATATAACCCTAGGGTAAACCTAAACCTATTGGGACTTGAACTAAGTGGATAAACATCAAAATCCAATTTTTCAGGCGGTGGACCGGTCACGTGGACCGGTTAGGTGCAAAGGCAATTTTCGTCCGGTCCACGGACCCAGTCTAGTTTCTGCGAAAACAGCTTCACAGCTCCATTTTCCAATGCGCATAACTTTTCAACTCGCAGCTCCAAATCCAACGATTCAAATGGCTATGGAAAGATGGTACTAGTGGCTATCTCGTGTCCAAATTTGAAGCAATTCCAATGTAGGGAAGGCCACAAACGGATGCTGAACTTTTGACCCGTCAGCTTGATCCTTTTTCGCCAAAAATCCACATTTTTGCTCAAATGTCCTGTAGAAAGGTTAAAGTCTATACATAGACTAAAAACTACTTGTTTTCAGTCAAAACTTCACGAGAACACGTTATTAAATCCATAAAAACACTAATAAAAACGGTAAAAATAGAGGTATATCAACAATACAGATGCAATGTCAATGGATACATTCACTCTATCTTCAAGACTTAACCCAGCACTCCCATCAGATTTTATCTTCCTACCTTTTATTCGGACTTCTAAGTTGCCATTGCTTAAGAACTCATACACCAAAGCTAGAAACTCTTGTCTTTTTGAAGTCTATGCTTGAGCAAGAAGTTACTAGTTTCACAAGATTCATGTGCCTTACATTCCTTAAAGCCTCACACTGCGATAAAGCCTTTATAGTATATGTTTGCTTTGAGATCAGTGACTTTTACAGCAACGTCAACCCCTTGTATTACCCCTTTGAGATTGATGACTTTATAGTATCCAAAGCTTCCAACACCGAGAAGATTTGTGGTAAATTAAGTGAATTGACATTAATCTATATTTCTATAGGTTTCCGATGGAGTCTCGAAAGGTCAAACATTTTGAGTTTGCAAACGGACCAAAATTCATTTCAAAATCATATTTGAAGTATTGCACGAGGGTATATCCTTTTTGGATTCATGTGGATGGAAGTCGGAAGACAACATCTGATTACAATAAAAAGTCTCAATCTGGTGATGTTTTGTACTACAGTGTACTTAGAGACTTGTATCGGATCGTTTGCTCAAATCGTTCATCAAACATCAAACCATGAACCTCATAAAATAAAGAAGATAAAGCAAAGAACACACAGAGAACACACAAAGAACACACATATTTTGTTGACCCTGACTTCACCGAGATGGCTACGTCTTAGGGGAGAGAAATCTTGTCTCTCCGCCTTCCACTATAAATCAATGAGATTACAAGTGTTTTTCATGGAGATATCACCCACATCCCTCTCATGGTTAATTATAAACCTAACCTGAGATACAAGGAGATAAAAAGGAGAAGAAGAAGACAAGAGGAAGAGCCTAGATACACCAAGAGACTACATCTCTCTCTAGCTCACTCACCTCTCGGAGTCAGTCTCTATTTCTTTTAACGTGACTCAACTCTCAAAGAAGAAGATAAGAAATGTGGAAATATATATCAACGACAAAATGCTCTCATTTTGGTAAAGTGAAAAAACCCCTTTTCAATTAGAGTATATGTCTTCCTCTTTGATTCTTGAAACCTTCTCTTCTGGTTAGTGTGTTTGAGTCACACAACCAAAGGTATGTTTGAGTCACATAACCAATGGTATGTTTGAGTCACACAACCAATGGTATGTTTGAGTTACACAACCAAAGGTATGTTTCAGTCACAACGAAAGGTATGTTTGAGTCACACAACCAAATCTGTAATCCTTCTTTTTCTACCATCTGATAACTTCATTTGCTTGAAGTTTCAAGTTGGATCATATATCAACATTTTTCACCTTGATTCAAGCTTGAAAATTTTTCTTGTGAGCTGCCACTAGAACCTTTATAACTAGATTTTTATCTTGACAAAACAATCTTCAATATCCTCAGCTGTGACTGACCACACTACTGAACCTGAGCCATCAACACATCTTTGTTCACCAGAGTTGTAAACCAGTTTCAATACCAACCTGAATTAATCCCAACTCTCCATTGATGCTCTTGAATTTCCATATAATAGATACATGAGCTAAATCACTCAACCAACATCATCAACAAATTATATACTTGTCAAATTTGTCAAAATACCATAGATACTCATAATCTCACTCATTTAACTAGTATATATCAGCTTATTATCCCTCTCTCTCAGTTACACAGATTATTTCATGAAATTTGATGCCATATAATCACATGTTGCACCAACTGAAAACACCTGCTGCAACAACCCAAAAAAAAAATCACCAAACATTCTGCCAAACCTGATTCTCATTGTCAACCATCTGATTCACCTCATGTGCACTAAGTTTAGAACCAAATTTATCTTGAATCATATGCAGAAAACAAGAAACATACTTGTTTGAATCCTGAACCATTCTCTTATTCAAACATGTATCACAATCTCAACCAACTTCCATGCAAAAATAAAGCCTTAACAACTTAAGATTGTACCTCCAATCACCTTTCTAATCACATCAACCTTGAATCCAAATTATACTGATGATGATTCCAATAGAACACGCCTACAACTCCACCTTGTTGTATAGACACTTTGAAAAACTCCTTGTCCAATTCACCGAATGAATCAAATCAGTACTACAGCTTGTAACTCACTGCTTGTATTCTTTAATCATGCCTCTCATCCACAAAGTCATGTGTTACACCTGAGACATTTCTTGTACAGCTTTTGTGACATCAAAACCCGTGCTCATGGTGTGCTTCTCCAGCTATAAACAGCCTTGCAACACATTTACCAGTGTGCAAAATCCACCAAAAGACTTGGTATCAGCATCATAAACCTTCTCAGACATGAAGCATAACCATTTTCAACTCAACACATTCCTTTATGCATGCTTTTTACTGAGCTTTCATTTGACCAACAAATGCAATTTGAACCTGGTGCAGTTTCAAACTCTTTCTAGGACTTCATACCAGTTGCAAATATCAGTCGTGAGATGACTTGTTTTAATGCTAGACGCACAAACAAATTTAACCTTCTTGAAGTGAAAGAATTCCTGCAAAACCTGCTCATGTTTCTCAGATTTCTCAATAGAGAAAAATAAAAGATCACTTCATAATTCTCCATCTCACACCAATACCTTAGTGTACATTCTGAAATATCAGAAAATCTTTGCAACATAACATGATTCAGCAGTCTTGTATTCTCTTTTCATGGAGTCTTCCTCATGTTTTGAATGTGATAAATTAGACTGATTTTTCACCAATCTTTTCTCAGACCAGAGATCAAGAGACCTATAACTCTTTTCTATCAATACCAACATAAAACTTTTATTGTGTACCGCTGCATCAAGAAACAGAACACGCCGCCTAACACCCAATTTTAGAAAGACTTTCCACACACAACAAAAGCTCAGCCCATTGAAAGCTGAGATATATCTCACACACAGAATATGTAGTGTCTTAAACCCTTAAACGCTTTCCCAATATCTGAGATACTACAAGATATTAACCACAAATTCATTGCTCCACCTACATAAAAAAATGCACACTCTGTAACATCAATTGCTCCACCTGGAACAATAACCTTTTAGAAGTTCATACACCTTTATAAACTCAGCTTCACTTTGATTGAAGCTCCCAATTTGATGTTGACATCAAACTGAACAGGCGTTTGTTGCCTTAGTCAAACCAAACTTTGATGACCTGTAATCTGCTATAGCTTCAAACATCCTCATTCACCACAATCTTGTGATTTGCCTTAATGGTGCTTGAACCTTCTGCAGATTTCCATATGTCTCAAGAGTGATATTTCTGAAACCTTCAAAGAACAAACCATGAGTCCTATTTGAGTAACAGAAATGTTCTTAATGATAAGGCCGATTTAAACAAACTGTAAACCATGAAAACTTCAGCTTAACCAACAGTTAAACACAACCCTTGATTAAACCGGCTCTCAATTGACAATACTAGTCTGGTTTAAGCCACACAATCATATTGATTTCTTCACTAAAATGTAGCAAAACTCCACCTTGATGACAACCAATCTGATCAGCTACTCATTGTCACTGCAACCTCATGTTTTTTCTTAATCATCATGTCATGATGACCTTGATGACTTACCAAGCAGACCTTAGCACCTTAAGTCTTCCACATCTGAGCTCCTCTAAAACAAGATTATCTCTTCATCTTTGAAACGTCGACTTGAGTCACACCACCACTGATTTAATTTATTAGCTTTATCAAGATTTCTTCTTATTGTTCCTGTATATGTCTTATGTTCCAGCAAACTACTAAATATAATTCACCCATAATCTCTATGTTTCCAACTGATACAACCTTGAGATTCACGAGTTGCCAACCTAGACTTGATGAACTCCAATGACTTCTTTCATAATAAGCTTTAGATGGTCCATTTATGAGAAAACTCATCCATCTGTTGTTCCAATAGAAACACATCTATTCCAGCACACAAGTGCTACTTCAACAGACACAAACAATCTTGATCCATTTCATATGGACACCACTTTTGCTGCTACAAGCTCCACAATGATCTGCTTTGAGCTTTGATCATTATACCCTAAGCTTCTTAGATTCACAGGAATCTAACTTCTAACACCGAGACTGTGATTAATCCTGCAACCAAAATCCTTTCAAAACTTAACCAACCTTGAATTTCCAAAGCCGTTAACCGTCTTGTTTCATAGCCATCTGCACTTTATTTTATAACTTGAATCCTGAAATCTTAACTGATAAAACAACCATCAACACACATAATTCTCACTTCTAAGGCGTCCCATAGTCATGAGATTCACATGTCTTTTATCTTTGGCCTATCCCTCATAAAACACTTGAACACCTGCAGCATAATACCCTTTACACACAAACTTAACCAAAACAAAAAATTTGAATCCAGCACAATCTTGATTAATCCCTTTGTAAAACAATATGCAACCATTGAGTTCTCCCAAGATGTCAATTCTCTTCAATATGCAGACCATGCGTAACACAAAACTACTACACAAATAACCACAGAGGTACCTTGTAATTGCAATGGAATCAAACAATTTTCCTTTCAAGTTTTGAGCCTTGAAAGTTGATGGAACGATTCTAATTCCAAAACTTTGAGCCCAAGAATATTGTCTCATGCCTTTAATGAATCTGAACCAAGCTTTTAATCCGTGAAATCCTTCACTACACACACCATCCTCAAGCTGATTTCTATACTGCAGGTTATGAGCAACATATTGTGCTCTTGCTTCAATCTCTGAATCCATCAGTCTTGTGATTTCGGCATCATCACCTTTGAATCTTTATATATGACCATAATTCACACTGATGCAAAACTCTCAAACCGTTGGACAAATTTCATAGATGCAGAAATCCTTAGATCTGATGGATATGCTCTAAGAATCTCACTTCCTCCAACTCAGAGATGACGTCAGCCGAGAACTATCGTTTTCAACCGAGAGAACCATCTTCTTCTTCCTTCCTTTAGCCTGTGACATTACTAAAATATCAGTTGTCATGTCTCAAAGATCAACAGACGTCATCTTGTGCAACGAAGGTCAAGACTTTTTGATAAAGTTTGAACCTTTAAGATAAAACTCCAAGAAACAGACAAACCTCGAATCTTTACAGTGAAACGTGATGTTTTCTAGGATAAAGATCGAACATTTCTTCACAAAGCTTGAAGCTTTTGCTTTTTCTTCGTCAAAGCTTGAAGCTTTCTTGGATCTCTTCACAGAACTCGAAACTTTCTGCACTTTCTTCACAAAGCTTGCTCCTTTCTAACAAATCTTCTACCTATCTTCAAGAACCATGGCTCTGATACCACTTGTAGCGGATCATTTGCTCAAATCGTTCATCAAACATCAAACCATGAACCTCAGGAAATAAAGAAGATAAAGCAAAGAACACACAGAGAACACACAGATTTTGTTGACCCCTGAGTTCACTGGATGGCTACGTCTCAGGGGAGAGCAATCAGGTCTCTCAGCTTTCCACTATAAATCAATGAGATTACAAGTGTTCTTTCATGGAGATATCACTCACATCCCTCTCATGGTTATAAACCTAACCTGAGATACAAGGAGAACAAAGAAGAAGAAGAAGACAAGAGGAAGAGCCTAGATACACCAAGACACTACATCTCTCTCTAGCTCACTCACCTCTCGGAGTCAGTCTCTATTTCTTTTGACGCGACTCAACTCTCAAAGAAGAATATAAGAAATGTGGAAATATATATCCACGACACAAAGCTCTCATTTTGGTAAAGTGAAAAACCCTTTTTCAACTAGAGTCTTTGTTTTCCTCTTTGATTCTTGAAACCCATTCTGGTTAGTGTGTTTGAGTCACACAACCAAAGGTAAGTTTGAGTCACACAACCAAATTTGTAATCCTTCTTCTTCTACCATCCGATAACTTCATTTGCTTGAAGTTTCAAGTTGGATCATATATCAACAAGAAATATTGGAAATCATGTACGTGGGAATGATTAACTTGATGTGCGTTGCATTTTTCTGCGATTGGTATGAACCATTCCTCAATCGTGTTTTTCGAGTTGACCAATTCGGTGTGACATCGATACATTCAAGACGGAGACTACTTAAATACGATCCATATATCCTTGCGTCACTAGCAGACCATGTATACTCATTTAGTACTCACTTAGTAGTTAATCATTAAGCTAAATAGTTGTTAATATCTAATTGTAATTAATTGATACGGGTGTGCTACATTAGATACCTTCGAGTTATGCATAGACAAGACCCTTAACTCACGGTGACCCCAATAAACCCTCGAGAAAGAGTATATGGAGTGATTGAGCATGACCCTTTGCATCCAAGTGGAAGTTGTGAGTTGGCACCGATTGAGCATTCCCTTAAAATCGACCTTGTCGTAGACTTCACCTAATTCGGCGAATTTGAAAATGTTTATTCGGAGTCAGAGGAATTATTAGGTGAATTGGACGATGATTTTGACTCAATTCCTTAAGATTATTTTTTTTTAATTCAGAGTAGCTCATATATAATGTACCTCAGAATTATTTGTAATTTGTTGTTTTATTACATTATTAATCATAATAAGTGTATGTTATTCACTTATTGAATATAAAATTATTATTTGTATTTGGTTGTTTTACTTTTGTTGTTAAAATACAAAATTATTATTATTTGTTTAAAAAAATTAATATTCTTACCACTGAGATTGGAGACCAAACAATTCAAGAGTACTGTCAAAAGCCCCTAACCAATGTGGATGCACTTGTTAGTGAGAGAATGCTTTTCATGTACCTCCTCAACGGGCTAAATAACATTATCAATATTATCAAACACAAGGAGCCGCTTCCAAGCTTCAACAGTGCCAAATCAATGTCAGATAGATCCACGGCGTCGCACACTGTTCCTCCTCGACTGCTCTCACGGTCTCTAATCCGTCCAGGAAAACTGAGCAATCCCCATAGTCATCTCGACCGCAACATGTTAAGTTCTATGGGCTTTCAACTCAAAACCAATTGGCAATGAGTGGATTGACCCATATCCCTTATTTATTATTCAAGGTCTCTCCCAACTTCCGATGTGGGATATTCTTCACACGTCCCCTCGAGATAATGGCCCGTCTAGCCATTAATCTCGACAATATCCCATCA
>OVAY01001399.1:0-30085 GCA_900406395.1 Kernera saxatilis | reverse complement strand
AAGATTTACATGGAAAGTCTAAAGGAAGAGATATGTAAATCACACCTTGACCTTGAAGCCAGTCGAGAGATTGTCGACTACTCCGCCGGTTTTGCAAATTGCTCGCCATGACAGTAATGAAACTAATTATATGTGATTAAAATTGTTCAGAGACAGGTGAGATTGAAATTAAATTCTGAAAACCCAAAGAATTTACCTTATATACGATTTTATGAGGTCGGTGATTCACCACTGATATAGGAAAACTTGATTGATGGAGGCGATTGGTTGAGAAGGTAAATATGAATGAGACAAATTTAAAACAAAATATTTGCCCAAGTTTGTTTGCAATTTGGATCTAGAGGAAAGAGCGAGAGAGGTATAAGAGATTTGGAGATGTGAATATCCTGGGAGATTAAGAGGAGAGATCGTGGAGAATGAGCAGTTTCCACTTTTCTAGGAACTTGAAAGATATTTTTTGTTTTCATCGAATAGTAGTGAATTAATTAAGAAAATTTGTTAATTAAGTTTAAAAAATGAAAGAGCAAAATTTAAGATTTAAGACACGTGGCAGAAGAAAAATGTTGTAGTTTTTTGTGAATTGACTTGTGATTTATTATTTTGATATTTTGATTTTCTCCGTATCACTTTAATTTATGTTTCAAGAAGAAAAATTTGTATCAAATTAGATTATGTTTTCATTTTTCAAATTAAAACTAATTATTACTTTTATTTATATTTTAATTTGTAAATTTGTTTATCATTGATTGAGTTATGCTTAGATAGATAATAAATGATATTTTAGTTTAAAAACACCAAAAATTAAATGATTCTTTATTCGGTGTGTAAAAACCTAATACAAAGGGAATATTAATTATTATAAAAATTACATATATGATGTCTGATATATTTTAGTATAGTTTTCTTATTTTGGTAAAAAAAATTGTATATGAAAAATAGGAAAACGATTAAAAAACCCTAACTTTCCTAACTTTCTTAAAAATAGACGCATGTAAAATAAATCATCAAATATAATTAACCATGCAAAATTAGGTTTCGAAATAGTCAACGTTTGACAGTACCATTTCACCTTTATTTGATGTTATTTAAAAATATATATATGATACAAAACAATCATCAAATTATAATTAACCATACAAAATTAGGTTTCGAAATATTCAATATTTAATAAACATTTCACCTTTATTCGATGTTATTTGAAAAAAAAATCGATTCAAAACACAAAATCACCAATCGATTTGAGGAATAACTCAAACATAAATTTAATTTCTGAAATGATGTATTAGTTGGTGATTAAATTAACATATGTGTTTGGATCTGCCTAGTTTTAGATTTACATTATCCAGCATAATAATATTATGTTTCTATATGGATATGAGAGATGACACAAACTTAAATCGTTTTGTCTCCTGAACTTCAAATAAAAATTTCAGTATCAGATACATTATTTCTATCTTTATTTACCACTTGCCAACTGAAAACTATGTTAACGACTTGTTGGTTGCAGGATTTGTTTGGCTCTGAGAGAGAGCTCGCGCCTCTGTTTGAGTTGTATTTTGTTCATGTATCTATGTCTGGTAGTCGACGACTGTGTTTGGGCTTGGTCGTGGTTTTTGAGGAAGGACAAAAGATGATTGGTGTGTAATTTTTTGGCTGCCAATAAATATTAAACCAGAGATGACCAAAAAAAAAAAACTATGTTAACGACTCCATTGAGCAAAACAATAGACTTTATGTATTCTGCACAAACTTTATCATCATCTATTAAAATCATCCTTCGTAGTCTAATTAAAAAACATCAAAGAGATCAATTCTAGACATTATTTGAGAAGTGATTTGCTGACGTTTCTGGTCATTCAAATAATCATAATACTCGAAATATATTTCTATTTATATAAATCGTAAACAATGCAAGAAAACAATGTTATATGTAACTTCAATTTAATTTTTATCCGCATACTTTGATTTAATGTTTCATCCTCACAGATGACATCTAAGTGACTTAACCCACATACAATGGCTTAATTAAATGCTATCATAAAACTCTTCCAAAATAAAAATCTACTTTATTTTTTACGTAAAAAAACTACGATATACAAATGATATTCAATTCTTTTTACGTAGTATTTATTGAATCATTATTGTCGTATAATTTCGAAAAATTAATATGATGATTTCAAAAAATATGCTAATACGAACATAGTGGATTTGTTAAATTTTACATTTAAAAGAACTTATGAATCCTAAATTTTACCATCAATTCCATATATCATCATCCTATAACCCTATTTTTTAATCCTAAACTTTATCATCATTATTAATTTTTTATTATAACTAGAAATCTTAAACCCTATCATTATGTATTTTATATCATTAATAATTAGGTCTTATAATTATAAGGTCACATCAAATTTTTTTTTTTTTTGCGTCACTAAAGTCATATTTGATATCCAAAAGCTATAATATAGTTTCAAAAACATAAATAAAAGTATAAATTTTTTTGTCATCTGAAGTATATTAAAAAACGGATGAAATTACATACACCAATGGAAAAAAAATATATCTTTAGCAACTAAGTCGACGGAAAATATTGAAATCCCCGGAGACAACATCCCTAAAAGGGAGACAATTTTGGAAAAGACCAAGAAAAATACAAACCAAAACTGCTAAATTCATATTTTTACCAATTACATCATTAGGGATGTTGGTCAGAAACAAATATTATTCACTGGTTATTCTTCGAGATCGAAAATTATTTTGATATCGATGGAAACCACAAACCTCACTGAAAACTTGTAGTCTTCACGTCCTCGCTTGGCACTTGGTAGACTTCTGAAATAAGAACAGATGCTTACAACTCCAGCTTGATAGACCTCTCTCTTGAAGTTTTGGAACCATCTGTTATTCGCCGACATAAGTAACGTCAAGATATACTCAACTAAGATCCGATTGACAGAAAATTGAAATACCATTTTGCTTTTGTCAACAAAGTTGAAATACTTTCTACTCTTGTAAATAGAACCATTCTATTCAAAATAAAATTACAGACTACTTATGTCGTCGTTATAATCATAAATCGTAAACCTTAAATTTTATTATCATTATCATTATCCCACATATTCCATCATCATAAACCCTAAAACTGAAACTCTTATCATTATACACATTCATGTTTATTTTTCTTGTGTCATTATAGTCATGATTTCCAGAAAGTAAGAAACCAGTCTCCAAACGGTATGAACCGACATTTTTCCATGGTTAACCGTAATATTTTGATAGTTCTTTTTGTCGTAAAATTTTGCATGTTTTATGACAAACTTCTTTTGTCGTAAACATGTAAAAGTTTGCTTTTTGTCGTAAAAGCTTTACACACAGCCTAATTTAAGACAACATTTTAACTTGTAATCTCACCATTTCTAACATAAGCAAAATATTGAAATTCTTCGAAAACCTCAGACTATGGTGACCAAATAGAGTAAACACGTACTCTCTCACAATAGGAAAACGCTTTCAAACTCTTGTTTTTTTCTCTATGAACTGCTAAACCTAACATCACACATCTCCTTATATATATACTCATAAATCTATGAGTTGTGTACTCACCCTCAATCTACTTAAGTAACAACAAAAAATATCTTCTTCGTAAGAAAAACATTAAATTCTAAAATAAAACTTTCTCAAAGCTATCAACTGCACCTTTTTATGATTTAAACTCTTCAAATATTTTTTGATATTTTTCTCAATTTCACGTGTCATATCAGCAATAACCGACCAATTATGTGTTTGTTTCAATAAACCGTTTTTTATTCCAACATGCACTGTACTTTCAAAATAGTGTTCTTCACTATGTCTAAGATGTTTTTCATAAAAATACTTTCGAAACTTTTTAACTTTTTGATCTCTTCCTCAATTATTAACCATTTTCATGGTCTTTTTTGGATTTATGGACAAATAGTCCACTGAAATAAGTCGAACTTCTTTGCATGCCGCTTGAAGTGCCAGTACAGTGGATTTTGCCACCTGACTAAGAGTCCCTCGACAACGATTTCATGGTTATTGACTCCATTTTGCCTTTGTAAGTCAAAGTTCACCAAATTTTGAACTCATGTTTTTTTCAAAAAAAAAACTAAAAACACCACAAAGGTTTATGTATTGAATGAAAAGAAAAAGAAAGAAACAGCAACAATTGTCTGCACCATTTATTGAAACGACAAGCATTTTATGGACCAAGAGCTTAAAAAACAGACAAGTTCTCATGGAAACATGAAACACGTGAGTAGGCTCGCCAAACCAATCACGTTCCGTTTCCACTTCAAACACTTTTCCCTAAAAGCTCATTCGGTCTGCAAAATTAAAACACAATTTTTATAAATATCTTTTAAAAATTAAATCGTATATACATAACTCATAAGTATTTGTACTAATTAATTAATTAATCAACTTATTTTCTCACCACATTCTCATTCTCTTGTCCAGTTGCAAAGGTGGGTCTTCTAGGGGGGAGTTGCTTGCGAGGCGTTCTCTGAGAATAAAATTAAAATAAAAGAAACTTACGGTGAATAGTTAATTAAAAGTATGTAGTAATAAAACACACAATGCAATTACTGGTAAGTATAACCGTATAAGTAAGTAAAATTTAAAACATTACCTGTAGTTTGGGTCTCAGATTTTCGATTGCAGCTATTGTTCTCTGATCCATACCTGCATCTTGCTGTGAAATATCATAATAAAAAAGTTAGAATACTTTCATGTGCCCAGAAAAAGGAAAATGTCGATAGAAATATCGATGATTTAAAGTTAGATAAAGTGCATAAATTGATATACCTTGTGCAAAGCCCAATCTGCTGAGTCAAAGAAAGTACGTTTGTGATCCTGCATTGATTTAAAACAATCGTTAATATTTAACAACTCAAACCATAAAGAATATGTGAAATGTATGTGGTTTTTAATTAAAAAGTTAAAAAGATAATTCACCTTCGAGATAAGAGGCTTTTTCTTTAGCACAAGTCCTCCGTATTTGTTTGCACCAGAGGTAGGCTAAGAACAAAACAAAAGAAAGTCGAAATTTAATTAAAAACTTAAAAGAAATATATAGCTTTGGTAGTTGCATTTTAAAGGCAAAAAGATAATGATCATCTTGCCGACAAATCCTAAACCGAAAAGCAGATTTTCGATAGATTAAAAAATAGTTTAATCTCATAAACTGATTGTCAAGAATCCAAAGAAGTTCACTGTACAGATCACAAACGGACAGGAAACAAATAAAAGACAATGTATATAACCAAAACGAAATCGTAATGTTCATGCGAACCGGATCAAATTAGAGGCGAAGATCCGGATGGAGAACAGGTGTCAAAACATTGCCACGTGACAAATCAAGAAACCGTTGATTTCACAAAGGGTTCAGATGAAGATGAGTCTATCGTTTACGACCATCCATATCATTAAAATATCTCAAGCTAAGATTTTTTAGAAAAGAAAAACGTTGTGTTCTTATAAGAAATATCTTCCACCCGACAAAAAAAAAAAAGAGAGATTCATTTAGGACTCCAATTCAATTTTCGAAATTATGAATTGATAATGAGTCGCAAAAACGTATAATTTAAAGCCTTTCCGCATACTTAAATATTTAATTTTGACCAGAAAAAAAGTAAAATAAAAATAAAAATATATATGTTTGAATGGTAGACCGTAGACATAAGATAAAAAAAACAAACGTGTACGCCGTCGTTAAACAGCCGACGATTAGGTTAGGCAATTAACCAAAAATGTTTTGACTTGTTGACTACTAATCCGACCTTAACCTAGACTTAATACTTAATTTCTCCAACTTAGCGAAATTCTTTAGTAGTCAAAAACTTTTCTTAAAATTACAAAAAAAATGGAATTGACCTTTCAGAACAAAAAATTGATTGCTACCCAGATTTAATAATATCTTTAGAATTGTTAAGATTGATTCAAAAGTGAATATTCTTGTTGCGGCTAAATCAAACACTAATATTCTTGTTTACTTAAACAAAAAATTCTTAAAAACATTTGCACCACGGGTTACGAAAACAAAAGATCATGAAATTATAAGAAATCAATAAAAAATCGACAATTGAGTGATTTAATTACCTCTTGTTGTTCAGAAAATGCGAAATCGTCGGCTCTGTTGTAATCCGTCGCCATTTCTCTCGAACCTTTTGCCTTGTTCTTCGTCCTAATCGAATTAATCAAAAAAATTACAATCCGTTAAGTGATTAATCAAAAAATACAATCTGCATTTTGGGACTAATATCTTGTGTACCCGAGACCCCAATTACGACTAAAGAAGAGGAGAATTAGGGTTAGAGAGAGAGAGACCTTAGAGAGGTTCAGAGACGAGAAAGAAGAAGAGGAAGAGGGTGAGATAAGAAGATGCGTAGAGCCACATTATATATACACACATAAGATAATACAATGCATATACATCACACGTACACACGTGCGTAGTTGTTAGGCATATAGGCTAAGCGCAACATACACGTGTGTGAGCCTGTTAGATTTTTTTTCTCTCATTTTCTTGGTGGTAAGTTAAAAACTTTAAATTATCATTTAATAAGACTTTTTAATGGTTTCTTGTTAGGCCAGGTGGGCTTAAAAACTGATTTTCTTTATTAAAATACTAGTATGCATATCCATATGGGGGGAAGTAAAATAATATATATATATTTTTTTTAAAAATTAATTAAATTGAGTATAATATGACAATTTAAAAATTTAACATTATTCATATTTATTCAGATACTATATTAAAATTATTTTTAAAAAAAATTGGTTAAAAATAACATATATATTACTCATAATCAAACATACATGTAGCATATTATTTTTTTTTTTAAAATACTTGATTTAAAAAATAAAAATAAACGGAAATAATTATGAATACCTTTTTTCGACAAGAAAAAATTATGAATACATTTATGTTTATATCAATGAATATTTTTTTTACACTTTTGTACTAAGAGAACAAAAAAATTTAATGATAAGATAACAACTAAATATCGTGTGGTTGGTAAAAAAACGATAACAAATAAATATCAATAATTAATTGTAATACTAGTTTTAAATCATAAGATAATGATGATTTCCTTACTTTTATGAAATTTAATACCTTTTTAATGTCAACAAAGAACATGTGTCATTTTTGTATCAATATTTTGTTATTAAACATATATTTAAAACTAAAGAAGATAATCAATTTTGGGATAATTACATCTTACTTGGGATAAAAACTATATTAAACTTCAAATACTTTTCTTTATTTTTTATATTTGTTACGCTTCCCTGATTGGTATACATTAAAAACTTGTATTTGAGTTCAAACTATTGGCTATAGTGCTATACTTTAACAATCATGATTTAATTCTACATAAAAAAAGTATTCTGTATCTCATTTGTATTTGTCATACATATGTTTGGTTAAAAATATGTTGAGGGTTGGAGAAATCGCTTAGCGCCAGTTAAAATCTAAATTCGGCGTATTAAGCATAGCCATGATTTCATTTTCAAAAAAAAAAGTAAATCCATGACATAAGTAAGTTATTTTGAGCGAGTCTCGTATTACGTACCATTTATACCCGATGTGCGATCAAAGGGTGATTAACGGCCACGATCATCTCTTGATGCATCCGGTGTTTTAGAGGATCGTTACTCGGCTCTGTCTTACCCTAGCCAGGGTGGTCGCACGGCGGTCTGACAGGTAGAGAAGAAAAAGAATGAAAAGAAAAAAAAGTAAAAGTAGATACTTATAAAATTTATATTCATAATATCATTATCCGTTAGGTACAATGTTTTTTGGTCACAAATCAAATATATTTTTCAATAGAGTTGAGATGAAGTAGAAGAAATCCACAAGAGGAAAAATACAAACTCACTAAGAAAATAATACAATACTATGAGACTTCGGAAAATACGAGATCGATTTGAAGATATTATCTTATTTGTAATTAGTTAATTCTATAATCAAGTTTAGCCATTTACGTAAATATAATAAAGTATAATAATTTTTATATAAGATAAAGTTTTAACACTTTTATCAATAAAAACCCGTTAATACTTTTAGGGTTTTTCTAAATCTAACATACAATGACCCATATTTATTGTTTAACAAAAAAAAAAGACCCATAGTTATTAAAAGAGAGTAAAACGGATTTTCCTGAACGGGATAGAGGAAGCATGACACCATGCATACAAAATCCCTTGACGCTACGGTGTTAAGCTCGATTAAAAATATGTATATATGACATATATGTATTTTTCTAACACGATTTGAAATTTAGATTTCTAATTAGGCTGTGAATGGAGGAGTGGGAAATGAGTAGTTTTTGAGCGGATTGATCCGCTCAACCCGCTTTTACTATTTTCTATTCAGAGTGTGCATTTTAAAAACGTATAAAAGGTGATTCACACTCACATTTATTTTGATATATTTCATTTTCCAATAAACTTAATTCGCTTGATCCGCACCGCTTAATCCGCACCGCATGATCCGCACCGCTTGATCCGCTTGATCCGGTTCTTTTATTCGGAGCCTTAATATGAAACCTTTTCCTTTATTTTTTAGGGTTTAGTCAATGTAGAACTGAAGTTTCTCCTCGCCGTTAGGATATCACTTACATTGGTTGGTCCCTCACACATCTTCAACCGACAGGTTTTTCTCCATATGGGTCACTGTCTAAATGACATTACACAAATTAAAAAATATAATACCATGACCATGACTACGTATTTCTTTATGATTTGTAAGTATTAATATATATTTTGTTTTTTTACTAGCAATATTGTGGTGGGAACCATGAGAGTTTGTACAAAGTTTAGTCAACTATACACTTTAACCAGATTAAATAATGTAACATATAGAAAATCTTAAATTATAAATTCGAAAAAGAATGCTAAGAACAAAGCACTATATCAACACATGATACACATGACCCACGTCAATTTGAGAGAACATGAAAGGACTTTAAAAACTAGACTCCTCTCTAGTAGAAGATTATTAGACAAAGTTTTACATGAACTATGAGTTCACTGCTTCTAAACATATAAACAATTAATCACTTAACGACGTATCTTAATTTCTAATTTTCATTAGAAAAATTGATAGTTCTTCTATATTCTTTCTTTCTCCAGAAATAATAATTAGGGATAATTATTTAGCAAATCACTCTCGTTATAACCTAATAGTTCGAGGAACAGACACTCAACAAAGTTAATAATGAGAGTGAGTCTATTAAGTTTAGGAAGATAAATAGTTTGTTGGAGAACAAAATCTACAAGGGCTTTCAAATTTCCTACCTAAATAAAACAAATTAAATATTTCGTTATAAGTGAAGAGTTGTTTCTATGTTTAGAAGCAAAAGCGTTGTCCTTTTATAGAGAAGAGTCTGGTTTTGAAAGGCTCCATTCGTTAGCTTCTCATGAGGGAATCTTTTCATGTTCACAAAGTGTCGTGTGTTTACTATAGAGTGGTCCGGTTTTGTACCTTTGGTTGGGGTTAAAGCTATGTACGTTCATTTTGACACAACTAAAGGTCAATAATTGTTCTAAGTGTAGCTTTCTTGGGAGTTGCATGGGACCTTAAATAGGTTCAAAATATCTTTATAAGACATTTCAGTGGTCTCTTTCCAATTTCTATTTACACATATTATGTATACTAGATAAATTACCCACGCAAATGCGTGGGTTTATATTCATATAGAGTGTTTTGTATCATGTATTTTAAACACGTCTATATTATTTTTTAGTCAATCTTTATATATTTTGGGAATTGGAAAACTATAATGTTACCGAGAAATCACATACCAAAACATTGCATTTACGCCATCTTTTAGGAACGAAAAGGAAGATGATAAAAATGGAGAGACTAATAATGGGCCTTGAAAACACTCTAATCTGATCTCCATCTTCTCGACAAAATGAAACTCTCTCTCTATTCCCACTTCCGTAAAATGAAATCCAATAAAACCACCACAAGCTTTCAAACCAATATATTCCTTCATTCCATAGCACCACAACCCTTACAAAAATGAAAACTCTTATGTAAACCCAATCATTGAAACTAAACAGAAGAATCATCATCAAAAATCTTAATAATCTTAGTTGGAGACCATTGGTTTAATGACCCGTTTTCCATCTTCTTATAAGACACCGTATAACAGCTTTAATATGACCGCAAGGGAAACCAAACCAAAGTTGTTTACATGACAGAAGAAATAAGACACCATTCATCGATAAAAAAGCCATATAACCTTAGACACATGTAGGTATCTAGAACCTCTTTTAAACTCAAAACAAAACCTTAGACACATGTAGGTATCTAGAACCTCTTTTAGACTCAAAACAAATAACAAAATCAAAACCAAACAAAAGGCATGGCTCCCTACAACAATTAAAGAAACCAAAAGTAACTACAAACTCCAAATACCAGCTCTTGCATTTCATGGACATAGACTTGTTTTGGTGGAAGGATCTCCCCTTCGTTGAGCGAACCTCCCCTGCTTATATAGCCAAACTGTCTCATATGCCTTTAAACCAAAGAATCCGATATCCCCTATCCCCGATTTGAGCAATCCTGAAGATTGTAATCAGACAAAAACCAAACTGCATTTGTCTTCTATTCCTGTCAGCGGATCAAAATAATCACGCCAAAACCTCTCCAAAACCCCAAATGCAAAAATTTGTGAAAGTCACATAACTCCCAAAACCTTGAAAAATCTGGGAGACATTGGCTTTCCACTTTTAAAACCAGGTTCAATCTCCTTGCAATAAACCGATAAATCACCGTTTGATACCCCAATCCCCATTAAGAGTGTAAATCTTCTTTCCCAGATTATAAACTAAACGAATCCACCCAAGAACAATTTGATTCCACCCGAGCACCCAAGAGCAAACCCAGAAAAATCTCCTTCATCCTTCTGAACCTTCCTTAAACTTCCTTTATAGATCTGAAAAAATGCAATCCTTACCCTAACAATATTCAATCGAAAGAGACAAATTAACAAATCGTTTACGTTAGCACTCAGAACACACATCAAGCTGGCGTATGAGACCTTGAAGGCCATATCCTCTGTACAACTTTTATGTCTTGTCTCATCATCAACCTGTCAGAGAGATGGAAATTTTAAAAGGGAACACATAGCTTCATATGAGAACAGAGCAGGAGGAACTAAACCATATCCCTCTTTATACTTCACATTTTTTGTCTTCATCATTGTTCTCTGTTTTTTTATACAAAATTAATTAATATTCTTTCTCCATTATTTCCAACAGAAATCCTTTCGAGAACGCCTCCATTTTACTACTCAATGTATCTATCTGCAACAAAAATATCAAAAATCAAGATCATACAAAACGACTTAGCAATTTTACAGTGAATTTCTGTCACTCAAATTGCCGTTATGCTCCTAATAACATTTTCATCACTCAAATTGCTCTCACATTCAATGCGGAATCTTCAAGATTTTTTACCTGTCAATACTGCAAAAGCAATTAACCCAAGCTTCATATAGAAAATAAAGTTTTGGCTGATTTAAAATCTCTAAGGAATTTCATCAAACAAATAATATGCATGATGCGGTCCCTCTTCAAAGCCAAAGAGATTGTAAAATTAGAACACAAGAACACACAGTTTTAGGCAAATGAAATCTGCCTTTTATTTCTTTTTGGCTTTTCTTTTACAGTGAAAATGAAATGGAACTCACGTTCCTACAAAACAGGAAGTAAGTGGGAAAATGGAAATAGCTCATGGCTCACTCTGCTCCTACAAACCAGGAACAGGGGAAGACCAAGTTTATTTGCAAACATTAAAATAACAAAAAGGAAATAGAAAGAAGACTTAGTCTTTGTACTTCGGATTGGGTCTTCTCTCCCGTGTGGATTTTCTCCCGCCAACCGTAACGTCCTGTGCCGTTTGTATCCCATCAATGCATTACTTGAAATCGAACCTTGGTCATCTCATTCCACTGGTAAATGTCGATCTAGATGCACGAAAGAAGCCAAGCAAACCTCTCTTGGACATGAAGCAAACACCAATTGAAATATCTCCGCTCCCGACCCTGTCTCATCTTTTGTCAACATCTCATCAAATTGTTCATAGTCAAGGTATAGGTGCCCATCACGTTCCTCAATCCGTAACGATATGATATCTTTGTGTCAAAAATATATCACTACAAAATAAACTGGAAATGGCTACAATGATTTGCAAGAAACTATTAGCATCGATGGAATATTATAACTGGTGAGAAGACTGCTAATGGATGGAATTAAGTTGTTACGATCGAACGATAAATAAGGAAGAAGAATGCTTTGGAATTGCCGTTGTTATTATGGAAAATTGAATTCATTTGACATACACTGATTTTGAAGAGAGGAGACGATGAGGCTGAAAATGTGACGTATTTGATTTTTTCTCATTTACTTTATTTTTAAAATTATTATTTTTGCTATTTTAAGAGCCGATGTGTCAAGAATATTCGAATCCTAGTCCCTCAATTCAACCACTAGACCACAAATAAATTGATCAAATCAAAAGTTTAAACATAAAAAATCATTAACTCTTAACATTAATGTTTTTTGTTGTTAATGATATGTGTATGTTCCATCTTAACTCTTTAAGTATATAAACTCATAGCATACAAGTATACAACATCTACAACTAAAGAATCCTACTTCGCAGTTTATTACTGTTAGATAAAAATATTAGATGTGAAAAATAATTAAATTATAAGATTTTGAACTTGTTAACAATTATTTGAGTTGATGTCCAACATCCAGGTCTTTTGTTTGATTTCAATAATCTATTATATAAAGATTCAGTTGTGTCTCACAAGAGGATGTTGGACATGCTCTTGAGCTCTTCCATAGATTCCGGAGATTAATCTGGATTTCGTTCAAAGTCTTCCAATTATCTATACTCATACTTGACAAAAAGAAACATTCAAATCCAATACAAACTTATATAGTTATAAATATAATAGGCTATAACACCATACATGATACATGTCTTTCATAGCAAGTTATAAAACTTTTTTTTTTTTTTTTTTTTTTTTGACAGCAGTTATAAAACTGATTATAAGAGATTTACATAGTAGACTATTAGAGCTAGCAGGGAATAGATTTCAAAGCGCTAGAAATATAAATCATCTCAAAACACACATATACTTAGTTTTTTTGGGCAAACATATAGTATGTAGTTATTTTCGCTATTTTATAAAACGTTTGGTAAATTCGATAGTTTTTTAACCTTCTAGATTTGGAGCTATCGTTTTTAAGTGACAAGTTTATTTCATTCATCTTTGTGAACAGTTTTTGACTACTTTCCGACCTTTTATTTAGTTTACTCAAGGAGAAAACAATTATTTACCAGATATACAATCGACCAAAAAATGCAAACTAAAGAACGAAATTAGAACTTGGGCTTAAGAACAAGTAAACAAAACAATTGTGCCTAAAATTTAGTTTTACAATCAAAGAATTTATCATCAATTCAAAATTGAATTAAGGTCACTACTCATTTAATTGTTGGTTTATTTGATAAATTTTGATATGGGCCAAACAGATGAACCCAATAAATATAATATGGCCCAATAATATTATATTTTTTTTTGCTAAAAAATAATAATAATATTATATTTAAACAAATAAAAATGTGAAAAATAAAATTATAAATCTTAAACCGTGAAACGTGAGAAGTGAATTGAATCAGATGTATAAAATGATTTAGGTGAAGTGACATATGATGTTTTCATGACATGTTCTTAAGATGCTTAGATTATTATTAGATATACAATTGAAAAACTAACATATTTTTTATAAGCACAAGTCACTTGACCAATTAAATTCTGCCACATGGATTATGCAACATATTTTAAAAAAAAATAAATTAAAAACTCACAAACTGACGTGATTACACTAATTTAGTTAAAAAAAAAAAGCAATTAGGATTTAACCAACCCAACTTTCCCTCGGCCACTACTCTTCCTGCACATATTCACAAGGCCACGATCCTTCCAAAGCCTAATTCTCCGCTTCTTTTTGATTGACTGTTGACAGTTACTTCACAAGAAAAAATGTCAGTTTTTTTTATACGTAGGAAACATAACCGTGAATAATTATCGCGGCAAAGCAGCTTCTATATATTTCTATCTTCTGTCTTCGTTTTTCAGTTTGGTATTCGCTAGCAAGAAATTCATTCAAACTCATATATGTTTTTTTTTTTTTTGAACATCCAAACTCATATATGTTAGATAAATTACTCATTGATATCATCTTTCTACTCCATCGTTATCCTATGATCAGTTTGTCTTTATCTCACTAAATTCCTCTGTTTGTTTGTCTACAACCCTCTGTTTTTTAGGTCTCGCATACGACCAAGGTTCCTGATCAAAGAATCTTGCGGTTTTATACCCATCCCTCTCAACTGTCTCCAAATCTGAAAAGCTTCAAGGTTTTTTCTCTTTTTCGTCAATCATCTTAAATTTATGTGTCATATTATTAAAACGATGTGTGTTATACTTCTACTAACGTTTACATGATTAACCATTACGCTGATTTTCTTTGAAATCTCTGTTTTTTGTCTCTCTCTCTCTCTCTCCTGTTTCGTAGGTAGATGATAACATATAACTGTTTTTTCACCTTTTTTACCCAATTTTTGTTTTTACTTGCATTACAGAAACAGAAACGGGTGAGTAATAACCAAAGTCGATACCGAAGAGGGAAAAGCCCAAGCCAAGTAAGGCAAGTGAAAAATCACACACATCAAAGTGCCCAAGAATAAGAAGGTCACAAGAGAAAGTGGAATCCACTGAAAGACCAAGATTGTTGTCTTACTTTGCCTCTTCTCTCCACAATAGTTCTTGGTTTTTGTTGAGTTTCTTAACTTTCTGTAAGAAATGGTTTAGATGAGTTTTTATCAGCCAGTACATGACCAGCAAGTGTTGATTCTTCCTCGAGTCTTACGTGTCTTCTACCAGGTTATATTGAAGAAGTTATTCGATGAAACTCACGGGATGAGGGATGATTCAAGGATTTGAGGTTTAGATACTTTTCTGATGAAATCTTTTATGCTTCTGTAAACCTTTTTCTTATGTTACTAATTGGGAATTAGTTGTCTCTTCCGAATTCAAACTATCCTATAGACTTCTAGACTTGGAATTTACAAATGAATCAATTTGCTTATTATTCAATCATGTCTGCAAGAGAAAAATCCAACCTTATGAGTTTTGGGTTCAAATTTGTTTTGTTATCGGTGTAAGAATGATATAATTGTATAAGTACCTGTTTCGTTTAAGAAACTTGCAACCTTAAAGAAAATCGAATGTTTGATTTTTTTTGTTTACGATTAGTTTTTTTTTTTTTTTTTGCTAAAGAAGTACCTTTACACAGTTGTAACAACAAAAACAAAGTACCATTACACAGTTTGATCATCAGATGTTAGTATTGTATTATCAATTCTACACATTACCATTTTTCAAGGCTTCGGCTGAACACAAATTCATAAATTTAACTTTAATAAATTACCACGATTCTATTTTATAATAACCATGATTTTATCCAATTTCAATCATTAAGCTTAATTTGTCTAATTTGAGGTTGTGCTTTAACATTTTGAATAACTAATTAACTTAAACTCATTCTTGAAATGCTTACTTCATTTGCATTTTACATAGTCATCCTTGACATATGTTATCTATATTCTCTCTTTTAAATCCCCAAAAATAATAACAAACATGTCTAACTAGATGCATCCAATCTTTTCTGATAAAATATTTTCATCCAAATATTCAATTTTAATTTACTTTTTCCCGTACGTAGTACGGGGTGAAACACTAGTGTATGATATATTAATTAGATTTCCATCGACAATGGTTTGGTGGTACTTAAATAGAAGCAACACATAAATTCGTTTTTTTTGGGGATTCGACTACTATTGAAAACAAATACATTTAGGTAGAGCAATTAGCTCTAAGTCGCAGTCCAAATGTTTTACATAGTATGCTTACACCTAACGAGTTTTCATCCTAAAATTAGTCAAATTCTGGTCCAGATTACCCGAATCATTAAAAAAACTATATATAAATTAATTAGAAAATATCAAAAAGGACATATTATAATACTAGAAACCTCTACCTTTAGTACCATATTTTTCCTTCTCCTTTTTCTTCTTTTTTTTTTCAATCTATCACATAGAAGCTTTAACCAGGAGTCTAATATGCTTTATCACAAAAGATCGACCTCTTAGAATTGGAGACCGCAAGCCCAAAGTTTCCTTGTTTGGGATCCATGATCGCTTTTGTGTGCAGTAGAAAGAAATATATAGTTTTTCTAATATTGTTACATTTATCATTACTTAATTCATTTTTTTTTTTGCACATGTCAGATCATGGAGCCCGAACAATCAAGCCTTGATTAAATCCATATGTGTTACTAAAATGCATATACTGATCATAGTCTATGATTCATAGATCATAGATCCTAGATAAGAATAATGTTTAGCATATATTTAATATAAAGTCGAGACTTATTTAGAGTATACCTAAACTCATCTCTCAACGTCACTGTCATTTTGTTACATATTTAATGCAAACCAGTATGAATTTTCTTTGTTCTTATTAGTTTTTTTCTGCGAATAAAACTAACTAAACATATTAAATATTTGAAAAGAGATTCTCCTAATCTTATTATAAAACTTGAAGCTATATTATATATTCAGAACTATAAATCAGAACTCGGTCTAAAAAAATCATAATTTAACCAAAACACGTACAGTTTCTTGATAAAAAAAAACAAATTAAAAACACAGTGTAAAACTATTTCTAATACTATATGATAACTGTTAAAAAGCTGTAAATATTCAAATATTTACCGCTAAATGTAAACAAAATTCAAATTCTACGTTATATTTAAAAAATTGTTATATTATAAACTTCTATTATCTATATATCTAACGAGACATTTTTTATGTGGAAATTTGATAGTACATCAGTCGATGTTAAATTTGAGTCAAGAAATTACATGTCATTTATTTTTGTGCTATATATAGTGCTATGGCTATGGTGTTACTAATAATACTATAACTATTAGATCTTTTGTTTTATAACAAGTTGGGGTGGTCCTGGGTGGATCTTGTCGAAAAAGAACAATATTATTTTTATTATAATGCCACTTTGTAGAAACCTCGATCCCCATTGCTTCAATCATTCTCGAGAAAGAAGAGTTTAAGCTCTTTAAGAAAACACATCAATACTATAATATTAAAACAATCTTCGACATCATTAAATAACAACACATCAATAGTTACCAAACGAAAGTAAGTAAAATAAAACATGCAAATTAGAGGTCGGTAACCAAATTTAATTGGCTAGACAATAGCTTAACTCGTAAGTCTAGTTAATTTCCGGATAATATTTATTGGTGTCTAATCTCAACAAACAGTAAATTTTTCAAAAAACAATTTGGTCCGTCCGGTTAAGTGTCTTTTTTCTCTGTTTTTGGCTTCTTTCGAACCGGTCCTACTGTACATCGTATCTTTCAGTATTTGTCAACTAGTAAAAGGGCAAGTTCGTAAATGGGACCCCCATATTAAATTAGCCAATAAAATCGCGTTTTTACTGTTTATACAAGTTTGTCACACGCGGAAAATGAGAAATGTTCGAATTAACTTTTTGAAGGATGCTATTTTTTCCTCAGTGAAATGCTTTCAACCTATTCACTTTGCCCCACTTCTTTATCTTTGTCTTTTAACATCCACGCAGAGAGTTCTCGAATTATCTATTTAGTTCCCAATGAATTCTATATTTTATTTCTCAATGTACGTATTATATGCCTATTTTCTATTCAAAAGCTTTCTTAAAGATAGATTAATATATAAAAAAAAAAGATAGATTAATATCCAAATATAGTTTTACTTTACCGATTTAAAATACAACTGTATAGTTTAATGAAAATATATATGAGAAAACAATAACTTTGAAAAATATGTCTTTAATCTTTAAAAATAAATATTTATAACTTTCTATCAATTTTATAAAAACATATAAAATAATTTCTGTAAGTGTTAGTAGATAGATTTTGTAGGTTTTTGGAAGATAATGTACATTTAACTTTTAGAGGTAAAAAAAAAAAAGACAGTTGTTTTATGCGAGTTGAATTGTCAACGCAGACAAATTTATCTTTAAGAAGTTCTCTTAAAATTAATTAAAATTTAGTGGAATAGCTCAAATTCGGAAATTTCCGTTTTTTTTTTTTGGTTTTTCTCTCTCTCATCATTTCGTTTTTTTTCTTTCATTTCTGTGTTTACACTCTCCATCGACTTGTAAAATTCACTTTCTTAGGGTTCTTCTTCATCGGAACTTTCTTTCGTGGAAGAGGATCATCGGAAGTTCTGAAATAGAGATGGCCGGCGTCGTTTCCGGCAGGCTTCTTGGCTCGGAGATTCATGGATTCCATACTTTGCAAGGTTTGTTTTAAGCTGATCGTTCGTGTTGATTCATGAATATTAGTTGACTGTTTTTGTTTTTTCTTAAATACGCACGAAAATCGCTTGTCTGAGTTGTAATTCACCGATTAATTTCCATTCATTTGTCTTTTCCGATTGCTCTTGATTCTCGCAGCGATTGAACTAGAATTTGCAGATAGTTTTTGAATTGGGGTTCCGTGATTTAATGTAGTGAATTGAATAAGCATTCACCGACATTTACGCAGATTAATAGGATAGAGCAAACTTTGATACCTAATCGAAGCAGATAATTTGGTCATCACGAGACTTTTCGTGCCTGCTAAATTCGTGTTTTTTTTTTTTTTAAGAATTTGTTGATGGGTATGTCTCAGTATATTCAGTATTCATCCTTTATTCACTTGAAATAAAATTGGGTAAAAAATGGGGAGAAATATGCATTTCTTCTTTGTTTCAATTGTGTTATATTTATCCCTGGTCTTAATTGTCGATATGGAAAAATTTTAGATGGATGTGTTCTTGAGTTTTCTTGTCGATTATTGAAAGTTTTGATTGTGTGTTGCAGATCTGGATATACAAACAATGTTGGAGGAAGCATACAGTAGGTGGCTCCGGCCAAATGAGATCCATGCTCTCCTCTGTAACCATAAATACTTCACCATCAACGTCAAGCCAGTGACCTTACCCAAAAGTAATTAATTTTTCCATGCTACTTTTCCTCCTCATATGTTAAAATTCTTTTAAAATTTTGTTATTTTGGTTCTTCTGTTATTTGTCATCCAAGAATTCTGTCTAGTTTGGAAGTTGACTTTTTAATCTCATATGCCTTGATAGATGCAATTTTAACTTGGATAAATCTTTAACCAAACTCTAGTTCTGTCAAATTTTGAATATGTTCATATCTGGCAGGTGGTACGATTGTGTTGTTCGACCGTAAGATGTTGAGGAACTTTAGAAAAGATGGTCATAACTGGAAAAAGAAAAAGGATGGAAAGACAATTAAGGAAGCTCACGAACACCTAAAAGTGAGATTTTCTTATCACCATTGAGCTCGTTTGACCGTTTGTCTCCTCTACAACTAATATATGTTCTTGTGCGATCTCTGTATATTAATCTTACATATCCAGGTTGGTAACGAGGAAAGGATTCATGTTTACTATGCCCACGGTGATGATAACCCTACATTTGTACGAAGGTGTTACTGGTTATTGGATAAGTACGTGGCAACAAAAGATTTATCGGTTTACCCTTTGAGGAAATAGTTGATTAGATGCCTTCTTTCCCCTGCTTTATTTCTGAAGGTTATGAAAATAAATCACCTCTTCCTATGATGGCAGGTCTCAGGAACACATAGTTCTTGTCCACTATCGCGAGACACATGAGGTTTTCTACCTGTCCCCAGCATTTTTTGATAATTTTTTATGTTAGAAGTGGTTATGAATTACCAAAAACCAAAATAACTGTATTTTTACTGTCGAGTAGCTACAGCCTTCTCTTGGCAAATTTTAGTTACAAAAGACAATATTCATTTGCAGCCCTCTGAGGAATTTTGGTAAAACAGGTTCAGGCAGCTCCAGCAACACCTGGGAACTCGTACTCAAGTTCGATCTCTGACCATTTATCACCAAAACTTGTGGCTGAAGATATTAATTCTGGTGTCCGTAATGCTTGTAATACAGGTGAGAAGGAGTCTCTTGGTGATCTTGAGCTTGTGTGATTCAACCTTTTCGTGTACATTGGCAATTCTTACAGACTGTTCAGAAAGTTTCAGTGTATACTAAAATATGTTCTTCATTTAGAGTCTCTTATAAGGCTGGACATTTATCACACTTCTTTTTTTTTTTTGAAGGGTTTGAAGTGCGCAGCAACAGTCTGGTTGCTAGAAATCATGAGATTAGGCTTCATGAGATCAACACACTTGATTGGGATGAGCTTCTAATACCAGCAGATTTTAGCAACCAGTCTCCTTCAACAGAAGGTGCTTATATTACTTGAGCTTATCCTTTAAAAGAATATCTGCTTGTTGTAAAAGGGAGCGATGAGATGATGCTGAAAATCACTTCACTTTTTCTTTTCATTTGTTCTCTGCTTACAGAAGATATGTTATACTTCACAGAACAGCTCCAAACTGCGCCGACTAGGGGCTCTGCAAAGCAAGTGAGTGAAATTGACTATTTTTTCCAGCCTGCAAGTGGCTTTGCCTGTCTTTCTGTTCACCATTTTTGTCGTCTTGTTCATTGTGTAGGAAAATCACCTTGCAGGCAACAACGCATCAATAGATGTACCATCAGTTCTTGGTCTTGAAGGTCCTGTTTATCAAAATAATAATCCATGTGGCGCAGGAGAATTTTCTAGTCAGCATGTGCACTGTGGAGATCCAAATCTACAGAGAAGGGATTCCAGTGCAACAGCAGTTACTGATGAACCGGGTGATGCTCTGCTTAATAACGGTTTTGGAAGTCAGGAAAGTTTTGGAAGGTGGGTGAACAACTTCGTAAGTGACTCTCCTGGTTCAGTGGAGGATCCTTCCCTTGAAGCTGTATATACACCTGGGCAGGAATCATCTGCTCCTCCTGTATCTCATTCTCACTCTAACATACCAGAGCAAATATTCAACATAACTGATGTTTCACCTGCCTGGGCCTATTCAACAGAGAAGACAAAGGTTTCTTGAAACAAACCTTTTTTTCTAATATACCTTTTTTATCATGTTACCATTGGTTGGTCCTATAACCAAACAAAACCTTGCTTTCACGGAATTGTCGTTTCTGTCATGATGCTGAAGGTAAAGAAAAGAATTGCACACTTTAGACCTTGGTTTAAAGAGGGGAGTAAAAATTATCTCGATTTGGAGACAGTAACTCAAAAGTTTTCCTAGTAATAAGATAATATTGAATTGACTGCGTGTCTCACTTTACTCTGTGTGTGTTTGTTGAGGTCTCATGCATCTGTTACGGCTAAGTGTGATTAGTATGTTTGCAATATTAAATACAGATGAAACTTGGATAGATAAAGCATAACATTGTGAGATTCGTCTCTATTTCATATTGCGTATTAAAACTATGTTTCAGGATCTAATAAGCATTTCTTGCTGTAAAGAGCTAACCTTTTGCATGTTAATTTTGCAGATTCTTATAACTGGGTTCTTTCACGACAGCTTCCAACATTTTGAAAGATCAAACCTGTTCTGCATTTGTGGAGAGTTGCGTGTCCCCGCAGAATTTCTCCAGATGGGGGTTTATCGCTGCTTCCTTCCCCCTCAATCTCCTGGGGTGGTGAACCTTTATCTGAGTGCTGATGGAAACAACCCTATCAGCCAATTATTCAGCTTCGAACACCGCACAGTTCCAGTTCTTGAAAAAGTCGTCCCTCAAGACGACCAGCTATACAAGTGGGAAGAATTTGAGTTCCAAGTCAGACTTGCTCACCTTCTGTTCACTTCTTCGAACAAAATCAGCGTTTTCTCAAGTAAAATCTCACCTGACAACCTGCTAGAGGCTAAGAAACTCGCCAGCAGGACTTCCCATCTCTTAAACAGTTGGGCGTATTTAATGAAGTCAATCCAGGCGAATGAGGTGCCGTTTGATCAAGCGAGGGACCATCTCTTTGAGCTTACTTTGAAAAATAGGCTGAAGGAGTGGCTTTTGGAGAAAGTGATTGAAAACCGCAACACAAAGGAGTATGACTCTAAAGGCCTTGGAGTAATCCACCTCTGTGCCGTCCTCGGATACAGATGGTCGATCCTTCTCTTCTCGTGGGCAAATATATCGTTGGATTTCCGTGATAAGCATGGTTGGACCGCTCTTCATTGGGCAGCATATTATGGAAGGTAAACTAACTTGCATCTTTTAAGTAATACGAGCTTCACTAATCTTGTTTCCATTTTATTTACTTATTTTTCCAAGTTTTATTCCTTAAAAGGGAGAAAATGGTGGCTACTCTTCTTTCTGCTGGGGCAAGGCCAAACCTGGTGACAGACCCGACTAAGGAATACCTCGGCGGCTGCACGGCGGCTGATCTGGCACAGCAGAAAGGTTATGACGGTTTAGCTGCTTTTCTTGCTGAGAAATGTCTTGTAGCACAGTTCGGGGACATGAAAATGGCTGGAAACATCAGCGGAAACCTGGAGGCCATCAAGGCAGAGACGTCAACACACCCAGGGCATGCAAATGAAGAGGAGCAGAGTCTGAAGGACACTCTGGCGGCGTACAGAACAGCGGCAGAGGCAGCTGCACGGATTCATGGAGCATTCAGAGAGCACGAGCTGAAAGTTAGGTCAAGCGCGGTTAGGTTTGCTAGCAAAGAAGAAGAGGCCAAAAACATAATAGCCGCAATGAAGATTCAGCATGCGTTTCGCAATTACGAGACGCGTAGGAAGATTGCAGCCGCTGCTCGGATTCAGTACAGGTTCCAAACATGGAAAATGAGGCGGGAGTTTCTGACTATGCGGAATAAGGCAATTAGGATCCAGGTAAAATATTATTTTGCCATCAAACTCTGCAACCAATAGAACTGCCCTTTGCTTTAGAATAATATATGATATGATTTTTTGTTTTCTGGTGATGCAGGCTGCGTTTAGAGGGTTCCAAGTAAGAAGACAGTACCAGAAGATAACATGGTCGGTGGGAGTTCTTGAAAAGGCGATTCTGAGGTGGAGACTGAAGAGAAAAGGATTCAGAGGGCTTCAGGTTAGCCAACCTGAGGAGAAGGAAGGTACTGAGGCGGTGGAGGATTTCTACAAGACAAGCCAGAAACAAGCAGAAGAGCGGCTCGAGAGTTCAGTGGTTAAAGTCCAGGCCATGTTCCGGTCCAAGAAGGCTCAGCAAGATTACAGAAGGATGAAACTGTCTCATGAAGAAGCTCAGGTGAAATCACGTTTGCTTCTCTTTATTTTCTTTACACAATTTCACATATAAATATTGATGACTAATTTATGTTAAAACATAACATGTGTTGCAGCTGGAGTATGATGGGATGCAAGAGCTTGAACAAATGGCTATGGAGTGCTGAATGGAATAAAGAGAAAGTGGTGTGGAACTGTGAATTTGTGTAAATGACGAGGGGCAATTTCGACCTTTTTTGAAGCTGTTTTCAAAAAAGTTTCAAAAGGGTATCATGGTAAATCAATCCTGGAGCTGGGAGATTTCCATAGAGCGTCTTGTCGTTAGTCTCTTTTTGTTTGGAGGATTGTGGTAGTTCTATAATGCGTTATGCGACTTTGTGAGATTTGACGCTGAACAGCTAAAACGTTTGTTTTTTTGTCGTTTTGTCTATAGATTCTCCTTCTTACTGTTAATTTCTGACTTAATAATAAATACATTTTAATTATGTGTATATCACAATCTGATCATCATTTTGTAAAATAAAATATTAATCTAAGATAATAATCAGACAAAAGTGAAACAAATATACGTGAAATCCAGAGTATACATTACCGAAAGAGACTCAATCTGCGCCTTCGTCGAAAGTCGCTAAAGTACAAATGTCCTTCCACAAAACTTTTGTTACAGGCTGCTCTCAAGTTTATCTTGTGTTTATACAGCAACTTTTACACTTTGTGCCGTTGCTGAAACTGGACTTTCGACCTGAAATTGAGGAAACAAGAGTTAGTTACTTCTAAATTCTAATCGATCAGAGAATACAAATCTTGTATTTACCTTGGCTGCTTTAAACAGTTCGTCGACAACTTCAGACAGCGTTGGATGTGCATGAACCGCGAATTTTATGTCCTGCAACATCATCAAAAAAGCAAATAAAACTCGCAATCTACAGCTGAATGATCAAGATCAGGAACAGGTTGGTTCAGCCAGGGGAAAAAAAACCGTTACCTGAATGCGTGTTCCTAAAGCAATTGCGTTGGATGCTTCATGGATAAGATCAGCAGCATGCAAACCAAAGATATGAACTCCAAGGATTTCACCATTGTCAGGTCTGTATATCATCTGTGCACATAAAGAGCGTGTTCAGATATCACTCGAGGACTACAAAAAAACTTGCTTTATTTTTTTCCGAATTAGTTCATCTCTTAACCTTAGCGAGTCCTTCTCCTTCGTTTTCAGCTAGGGCCTTTGTGTTTGCCTTGAAACTTGTCTTGGCAATACTTACTTTAAATCCCTCTTTCTCAGCTTTCTCTCTTGCTTGAGGCTGGAAATTGCAGAAACGATTACCGAAACAGAAAAGGTTATGATTACAGTTCTTTAAAACACCAATCCACTAGGGTGTCTAGAGTTACCTCTGTCAATCCCACCATGCTGATTTCAGGATGAGTAAAACAAGCAGCTGGGATACTAAGATGGTTAAGCACATGATCTGTACCTGTGACTTGCTCCACCACTAGCCAACACGAGTAGAGGTACATAGTTTAAGAAGAGGCCGATCAAACGTAGTAAAGTGTAAAAAAGTAAACAATAGTGGAATACTGATAATCCATTTACCAGAAATTCCTTGGGCACTGGCTGCATGAGCGAGCATCAGTTTACCATTGGCATCACCAATGCAGTACAAGTGTGGAACCTATCAACCAAGAGTAACTCGTACATTAAAAAAAATAAAAACTGCTGGTAAGAAATAAGGTGTGCATATGAAATTAACACTAACCAGCTTTCCATTTCCATCGATGACACGCATTCGTTCATCAACTGGTATAAAACCTCTCTGCGTTGCAACATTGATCTGTGTGGAAAACATAGAATTAGTGTACTTATTTTTTCATAACCACATAAGCTCTTCAGAAAACCAAAATGAAAAATATTATCATAAGGGGATGCTGTTTGTTATCATCGTACATTTTCTAGGCCAAGACCATTGGTAAATGGAGCTCTTCCAGTGGCAATTAGAGCAGCGTCCACCTAGAAAAAGGAACATAAGGTCACACTTTCAGTGCAGAAAGAAAAACCAATGAAGCATCCATAGTGATGGAATTCAAAGACGTTTCTCTTTCTTTTTCTTTCGTGGGAGGAAAAAAATCAACTTTTAGAAAATGGGAAGCCTCAGCTACGCTACGCAAGCCCTGCATGTGGCAAGCCCACATGGGAAGAGTAAAAGCGTCATAATATTGTGGTGAGAACCAAAAAGTATCACACAACTGGACGGTTATTCAGTCTTGTAAAATTTCATTTAGCTGCAAAATTTTGTTACCTCCAAAGTATCCTTGGGTTCCTTAGTTTTGGCGTCAATAAGCTCAATCATCACTGGTTTTCCATCCTTTGCTGGAGTGATCTGTAAGGAAGAGTTAACAACAAATAAAAATACGTCAACAACACTGTAGAAAGAAGAAATGATATTTAAAATGCGTGAGATAAAAAGGCTTACTTTGGTTGCAAACACTCCAGTGTGATAGTCAATCTTTCTTGGATTTATCAGAACTCTTTGAGCCAGCTTACTGATCTCAGGATCAAATCCAGGCATCAGCTGATCCAGCGCCTCAATAAAAGTTACCTGCACAAAATTTTGTCCAAAGTTTGGTCAGTTCCTGGAGTTGTCGTGCATCACAAACCTTAAGTAAACAAAGCATAGCAATAGCTCATTTTTAGTTCGATCGGGATACCAATAGAGAAGCATCCTAAAAGCCTTTTGTTACTATTGAGAGGAAAAAAACCTAAATTGAAAGCAACAAACACCTACAGTAACCACTGAACTTATACAATGCAAATGATTAGTAAAAAATCAACATGTTACCTCACTTCCAAGGGCCGTGTAAACATCACTGAACTCAAGACCGATATAACCACTTCCTACTATTGCAATCCAGTCAGGAACAGACTCCAATTTCAATGCATGGTCACTTGTGATAACAGTCTTTCCTGCAACACAAAATATGAGGAATATTAAGGTGCTTGCTATTCTCAAAGAGACGAGAAGTTTTTTAGTTTTTGAAGCTTCTCCCCTAGCATAGGTATGCTTAAAACAAAAGACATACCATCAACTTCAATTCCTTTCGGGACAAACGGTACAGATCCAGTTGCAATGATTATATCTTTGGCGGTGATAATATTGTCAGGGAAACCAACCATTCCATATTTAACCTTTTGTGGCCCCTGAACAAGTACACAAAAGACTAAAGAGTATTAGGATCGCCAATTAAGAACAGCATATCATGTCGAGTTATCAACCAAAGACAATGGCTTACTGACCAAAACAGAGCCAAACCCTGTCAATATGTCAACACCAAGTGCCTTCATCGAATTGGTGAGATTATTCCTAATTTTGGTAGCTAGGTTACTTGCATGGTCAGCCACACCCTGACGGTCATAACCGGCAGCTGAAACCTGTTATCCAGGGGAGACAATGGAAGCAAGCTAGAGTCAGGGCCAGGGAGGTAGGTTCTGCTTCACAATCAATCCAAATCAAATTTTTAAGCATCTACAATCATTTGTTGTCAAAAGGAAAAAAAAGCATCTACAATCATTTCATTTACTATTAGCTGCATTCCACAGCAGAAATCAAAAGAAGCAACACTAGCTGTTGCATTTATGTATGTCTAAAGCGGTACAGCGCGAGACTAAGGATCCTATATGAGCAAACATCAGTTCATATTACCTGCAGACCAAAGGCCTTCATGTGATGTTCGTTCTGGAGTTCGCGCATCCTACCACTAACAGCAAGGAGAGCTTTGGAAGGCACGCAGCCTCTGTTAACGCAAGTCCCTCCGACAACATCTCCTTCAATGATGGCAGTTTTGAGTCCCTATAGAACATTATCAAAAAAAAAAAATGGATCCAATGAGATACAGTACGATTTCAAAATTGGCATATTGAAGAGGAAGTTGCTACGCATCCTTGTACCGTTTCTATAAAAAAAGCATATGATTCCACTGTAAATCTCAGTTACTATTCATTTCTCACAATTTCCCGGCTCAATTAAGCAAGAGTGTACAAGAAAAATAGGAAGAAAATATGATCACAATAAGCTACATGATTTCAACTAGAAAAAGAGTACAACTCAGATGACCCACATATACACAAATGTAGAGCTTCAAGTTTGCATAACCTAACAACAATTCGATTCCTGTTCTGACAAGATAAATGTATCCGTATCAATTTGAATCAGAATATTGGCAACTCGTTATAAGCCTTTCACTAAATAAAAGGCAAACTTGTATTCCAAATTAGAAACGGAAAGAAAGCAAACCTTCTCCACGGCGCGCAATGCAGCTCCGTGGCCACCAACTCCAGCTCCAATAATGATCAAATCATAATCAAACGATTTCGACGGAGCTCCATTGCCAGCAGCGGAAGAAGCAGCAGCAGCAGCGGAGACTTCGATCCTCCTACTATGAATTTGGAAACGGCACGATGTCAACTGCTTCGACGGAGAGAAACCAAACGCCTCCCGCCGGAGTCCGCAGAACCGGAGATTCCTCGGCGTAGAAGGAGCGGCGTTGGACGAACATAGCTGACGATTCGGTATAGGAAGTGACGCCTGTGAGAAGGAAATAGAGAGAGCCGATTGCATTGTTAGAGAGAGAGAGATCTGTGGAGAAAATGAGAGTGACGGAGATGACAAGTACTCACTCCGGAGGAAGAGACGAGCGGAGGCGGAGATATCAAAGAGGGACACGTGGCACGTTTCTCGTCTTTAAACCGGAGATTTCAAAAACCCCGGTTTATATCGTAAGCCCATTGGGCTTTTAATTTCTCGTCTGACATAATATTATCCTCTTTAAGAGCAAGAGCCACGTGGGAAGGAGAACGGTGAACAGTTCAAACGTCAGACTCCGACACGTGTGGAAAAGCAGAACACGTGTCAAGGAAAGGAGAAAGCTCTCTCTGTTCTGTTCCACATTCCTCTCCTTACTCGTTGTGAAGAGCGATGTATTAACAGAGAGAAAGAGAGAAACAAGAAAGATAAGTGAAGAGAGGAAGAATTGAAAGAAACCAAACAACAAATGGAGAAGAGTGGAGGAAGAAAGGTAATGGATGAGATAAGAAGCTTCGAGAAGGCAAGCTTGTTCGATCTTGGTCATCCTCTTCTCAACCGCATCGCCGATTCTTTCGTCAAAGCCGCCGGAGTAAGTTTTGATTTTCATATCCCTCCGATTTACGGTAGCATATACACATATAATGATATAAATAGATAAAATAAGAGATATATGTATAAAGATAGCTTAAAATGGATTATGAAGGTCGGAGCTTTACAAGCCGTTTCGAGGGAAGCTTACTTTACGGTGGTTGATGGTAAGAGCTCCGGCGACTTTCTTCTTCTTCTTCATAGTTCAATATATATATGTAAAAATAATTAGATAAGTAAATGAACTTTAATTTGATTATGAATTCAGGGGCAGGGTTTGACTCGAGCAGCTTGGGTGCACCGTCGGAGACTACCGGTAACAAGAAACATAGGTTCCCTAATCTCAGAGGTCCGTTGATTATGTCACGCATTAAAATATATCGTATTTGGTTGATGAGATTTATAATTCAACGTTATGTTATGTTAAAAGTGGTTTTTGCTTACATTTTTTCAGGGGAAAGCAGCAAATCTCTTGACGCATTGGTGAGTTTCATTAAAAAATTGAATGAATGCTAACATTGTATTTCATTTACGTCAAATATTTCGTTCCGCATGTACAGTACGTACGTGTATTGTTGTGTGCATATGTGTTGCAATTTGAGTGTAAGCAAATGCAAGAAGCAACGATTGGTCATAAGCTTTTGTTTTAGTTATCTGATGATTGGTCTTATAATACCGTTTAAATTGGTTGGTCTTTAGGTGAAGAACACAGGGAAAGAATCTCTCCAATGGGGTGAGTTTTATACATATATGTTAAAATTAACCATGGCGATTAATCTCGAAAAGAGATTTAACTAATGGCTGGGATGTTGGATAATTTGGTATGGTAGGGCTAGCCGCAGGATTGTACTCTGGTATCACTTATGGTATGAAGGAGGCACGTGGAGGAGCTCATGATTGGGTGAGTCAAATCAACATTAATTGTCATTTTAGAAAACAAATTTGTTTTTTCAATGTGTGATGTTCTTTAGTTAATATGTAATGTAATCATATATATATATCGCAGAGGAACAGCGCGGTGGCTGGAGCATTGACAGGAGCCGCGATGGCTATGACCTCGGAGAGGACAAGCCATGAGCAAGTTGTCCAGTCTGCTCTCACCGGAGCAGCCATTTCCACTGCTGCTAATCTCCTCTCAAGCGTTTTCTAGAAGATTTTAAATTAGAAGCTTTATTTAAGAGGTTGTTATATGTGTTAGTTTTAGCCTATATATGTCTGTTTCCTTTTTAATTTCTCTACGCATCTAGTAAGACCTTGTCCGAAACTCTGTAGCTAGAGGCTACATTTCCTCCCGTTAAAAGAATTATTTGTGTTTTTTGCTTCGAATTGCTTTCGGAAACATAAGATCATATATTTGGTTTAGAAAATAACCTTATCCCATTTGGATAAAAATGTGGCTCTTGCGGACCCCAGAGAAGAAACCTTGTTCATATAACCGGACCCGTGGGATGTTTGTTTGGAAGTATTAGAACATGATTAATTGAAAAACTTAAAAAAGGATTTTTATTAAAAATTTCATAAAAACTTTTTAGGTGTTCTAAATGAGAAATCTATTAGGGGTTCTTAAAAAAAAAAAAATAATAATCGGTTTTTAGCGAAAGA
>OVAY01001398.1:0-30112 GCA_900406395.1 Kernera saxatilis | reverse complement strand
AGAACTCGAAAAAAATTAGTGTATATATTTTGACCCCGATCAAATATATTTTTGGATCCGTGTATATAAAATATTATGTATGTATATGTTATATAAACGTCATAAAAGATATTCGGAATTCGTATACCGGGTTTAGAAGGGAAACATTTTGCTAAGATTCGTAATGACCTAAGTACTTCCAAAGTTTCACTGAAAATTATAATAAGAGGTACTGCTTATAGACATAAAAGATATGTAAATTATCAAATCCGTGTGCCGTGCACGTGCGCGTATTGGAACAAGAACTAACGGCTTCTGATTTATTGGTATTATTCTATAATATCAGTGGTACAACACGTACATCCAGAAATATACAGAATATTAAACAATTTTTTTTTTTAAAAAAGTCGCATTTTGCGTGAGTGAAAACTGAAATCAAAGAAAAATCATGCAATTAACCATTCGAGTTCGTTCAACTGCAAATATGCATTTCTATTTTTTTCAACGCAATTTGCATTTATGAAAGAGTCTCGCTTTCCAAATACATGAATAAAATTTTACCCGCCATATATATATGCAGCAAACATTTCATGTTCACATAAGCGATAATTTTTTTTGTTGAAACTCTATAATTCACATTAAAAATTGACACAATACGAATTCAAATCTACATTATATACTTGTTTTTCTAGCAAATTTTAAGCATTAAGCATATTTGAGTGAAATCAGTCAAGTGTTTAAGTGATTTGCGGTATCCATGCGAATGGTATTAAAACATATGAAAAACTGATTATCATATATATGCAATAATGCAAGACTAATATTTAAATATTAATTGAGCATGTGCTTACACGGTTAGATATCGTTCCTTGCGAGCCAAAAAAAAAGAGAGGAAGACAACGATCCTTGCAAGTAGAACGTATTCAAGTAATATTATATATATTGTGAAAAAATGAGTTAACTATATACTAACCAAGATGCAGAATTGTTTCTTTTGTGGTTTAAATGTTTAACTACAGCTATTATGTGAACTCTACTGCATGTAAACTAATTCTCATTCATGAACAGTTCAAAAATTCATGTGTGTCAACAAAGATTCAACTGTAGCCGTTGATCCTCAAGACACTTCATATGGTCTCCGTTCTATGCATCGCAACTATTTGAAGCCTTTAAAATCACGTATGTGCTTACAAAGATTTCAACTGAAAATCATAATGCATGTTTTTACTTTCACATAAAATTAAGGTTTTTATTGTATTTAATTTAATTAGTTTGAGATTACATTGATTAATACAGAATGTAAGAGATTTAAGCAATATCAGTTCATTAATTAATTTTGAACGTTATAAACGGTGTGATAACAAAATAATTTGTCATTTTGTTCATTTTTTTCAACGGGAACTCTCTGCATGATGCAGGTTGTTAGATTTAACCATATCAGTTCATTAATTAAAAAATTTATAACGTTATAAAATTTGCCATTTTGTTCATGTTTCAACGAGGAGCTATTTGGTCGAAATGCACGGTGTTCAGAAAAAATCACCAGTAACTCCCGATTTCTAAATTGTAGAAACCTTTAATTATAACAAAGACAAAAAAAAACACATGACTTTTAGAAAATAAATATATATTTCTTTCTTCAATGAATGTGATTCCACTTACCAGCATCAAGCACGGTGTTCAGAAAAATACCTGAACCAATTTTTTATATTAAAAAGTAAAAAACAAAATACAATTACATTCCTCCACTAATGTTAATTCACGTGGCGAATTATCTTACGTGTCTTTGCTGACGTGTCGTAACTCTACCTCCAAGTCCCCTTTTTAAACCCTTTTGCTCTCTCGAGTGTCGAACACAAACAGTGCTTTCTCTCTCTCTTTCTCTAGACCAAAAAAAAATTCAAATTTGGTTCTCTCTCTCTCTCTCTTTCTAAAAGGAAACTGAACAATCATCTTCTTCAATCGAAAGAAAAAAACCGATTCAGCTACATATTTCTGTGAGACAGAAAAAAATGGCGGACAATGTTCTGAGGAAGCTGATTGTAGAGATCTGTAACGCAAGGAATTTGATGCCCAAGGATGGTCAAGGAACGGCGAGCGCTTACGCAATCGTCGATTTCGATGGCCAACGGCGGCGGACGAAGACGAAATTCCGAGATCTGAATCCACAGTGGGACGAGAAGCTCGAGTTCTTCGTCCACGATGCGGCGACTATGGGGGAGGAGATCCTTGAGATCAATCTCTGCAACGATAAGAAAACGGGAAAAAGGAGCACATTTCTCGGGAAAGTTAAGATCGCCGGAAACGCGTTCGCAGCGGCCGGATCTGAAACTCTTGTCTATTACCCGCTTGAGAAGAGGAGCGTATTCTCTCAAATCAAAGGTGAGATCGGATTAAAGGCGTACTACGTGGATGAGAATCCACCGGCGGCGCCAGCAGCGACGGAGAAGAAACCTGAGGCGGAAGGTCAAGCTGCCCCGGCGGCGGAAGAGAAGAAACCGGAGAATCCGAAAGCAGAGGAGGGGAAGAAAGAAGCAGAGGCTGCGAAAACAGAGGAGAAGAAGGAAGGAGATAAAAAAAAGGAGGAGAAACCCAAGGAAGAAGCCAAACCGGAGGAGAAAAAAACCGATGCGGCAGCTCCGCCACCGTCGGATACTACCGCGAAGCAGGCTAATGTCGCAGCACCTCCTCCTCCTCCTCCGGCAGAGATTCAGAATCCGGCTCTACCGCAGAAGACAGAGACGGTGAAGCAGAACGATTTAGGAATCAAACCGGAGAACGTAAACCGGCAAGATCTAATCGGAACAGATCTCGAGCTCCCTTCTCTAACCAGAGACCAGAATCGTGGTGGTGGCTACGATCTCGTGGATCGAATGCCGTTTCTGTACATCCGTGTTGCTAAAGCGAAGCGAGCGAACAACGACGGGAGCAATCCGATCTACGCGAAGCTCGTCATCGGAACAACCGGCGTGAAAACCAGAAGCCAAACCGGTAAAGATTGGGATCAAGTGTTTGCTTTTGAGAAAGAGAGCTTAAACTCGAGCTCGCTTGAAGTTTCCGTTTGGACGGAAGTGAAAGTTGAAAACGAAGATAAAACGACGACGACGACGGAGAGTTGTTTGGGAACGGTGTCGTTTGATCTTCAGGAGGTTCCTAAGCGAGTGCCTCCGGATAGTCCCTTGGCTCCTCAATGGTACACATTGGAATCGGAGAAATCGCCGGGGAATGACGTCATGCTCGCCGTATGGCTCGGGACTCAAGCCGACGAAGCATTCCAAGAGGCCTGGCAATCGGATTCCGGTGGGTTGATTCCGGAGACCCGATCCAAGGTTTACTTATCTCCGAAGCTCTGGTATTTGCGTCTAACGGTCATACAAACCCAAGATTTGCAGCTAGCTTCGGGACCCGATCCTAAATCAAAGATCCCCACCACTGAGCTTTATGTGAAAGCTCAGCTTGGTCCTCAAATCTTCAAGACAGCTAGGACTTCAATTGGACCGTCGGCTTCTTCGTCTGGCTCCGGTAACCCGACATGGAACGAGGATCTAGTGTTCGTAGCTTCCGAACCGTTTGAGCCGTTCTTGATAGTGACTGTGGAAGATATAACGAACGGGCAATCAATTGGTCAGACTAAGATACACATGGGAAGTGTCGAGAGGAGAAATGATGACCGAACTGAACCGAAATCAAGGTGGTTTAATCTCGCCGGCGACGAGAATAAGCCTTACTCAGGGAGAATCCACGTGAAAGTTTGCCTTGAAGGTGGGTATCACGTGCTGGATGAGGCAGCTCACGTAACGAGCGATGTTCGACCATCGGCTAAACAGCTAGCCAAGCCACCTATTGGTTTATTGGAAGTGGGTATCCGTGGAGCCACTAATTTACTTCCTGTGAAAACCAGAGATGGTACACGTGGCACCACTGATGCTTACGTGGTTGCTAAGTACGGACCGAAATGGGTTCGAACCCGTACGATCCTAGACCGGTTTAATCCACGGTGGAACGAGCAGTACACATGGGATGTCTATGATCCGTGCACTGTCCTTACCATTGGAGTTTTTGACAACGGACGGTACAAGCGGGACGAATCGGGGAAGCAAGGAAGAGATGTACGGGTTGGGAAAATCCGTGTACGTCTCTCAACTCTCGACATGAACCGGGTCTACCTAAATTCCTACACCTTAACAGTAATCCTACCAAGCGGAGCCAAGAAAATGGGAGAAATCGAAATTGTGGTTCGATTTTCTTGTCCTTCATGGTTAAGCATCATACAAGCCTATGTCACACCAATGCTACCTAGGATGCACTATGTGCGCCCGCTCGGCCCAGCTCAACAAGACATTTTGCGTCACACGGCTATGCGTATCGTGACAGCACGGCTCACGCGGTCTGAGCCGCCTTTGGGTCAAGAGGTGGTTCAGTACATGCTTGACACGGACAATCATGTGTGGAGCATGAGGAGAAGCAAAGCGAATTGGTGTCGTGTCATCACGTTCTTGTCACGTGCTGCGACTATAGCCCGTTGGGTTCACGGGATTCGAACTTGGGTCCACCCACCAACCACCGTGCTCGTTCACTTGCTTCTCGTGGCCATCGTCTTGTGTCCACATTTAGTCCTCCCAACCGTTTTCATGTACGCGTTCTTGATCCTAGCCTTGAGATTCCGTTGCCGTGGCAGAGTCAAAGTCAACAGCGCTGACCCAAGGCTCTCTTGTGTTGACTCCGTTGCTCCGGACGAGCTAGACGAGGAGTTTGACGGTTTCCCGACGACGAGACCACCGGAGATTGTTCGCATAAGGTATGACCGGTTAAGGGCATTGGCCGGTCGGGCACAGACTTTACTAGGTGACGTGGCGGCTCAAGGGGAGCGGATTGAGGCGCTCTTCAACTGGAGGGACCCACGCGCCACGTGTATATTCGTGGTGTTCTGTCTTTTCGCATCGTTTTTGTTCTACATCGTTCCGTTTAAAATCTTCGTTTTGGGGTTCGGCTTTTATTACATTCGACATCCGAGGTTTAGGGACGATATGCCTGCCGTTCCGGTCAACTTTTTCCGGCGACTTCCTTCGATGTCTGATCAGATCCTGTGATTCAGACACAAAGGGTTAATAATCTTGTTTTTTTTTTTTTTTTCTTTTATCTTATTTTGGGTCATGTAGTCTTCTGAATATTCAATTATTTATTTGACAATGTAATCTTCGTTATTTTCTAATTAAAGAGGTGGGTCCATGAGTGGACCTTGAGATCTCATCTCACCAATTGGTGGAAAGTTTACCGTTAGTGCTTAGTGGGGCCAGATATTTAATTAAGAACATTTAAAGAAATTCACATAAAACCAAAAAAGAAAAAATTCGTATTGATTCGTGGTTTAGGTGACGAAGTTAGTGTATATGACCGTTGCAGCCTCGCGCAGTCGCAGGAGCGCTGCTCAAGGAAAAAAGAAAAAGGAAAAAACTCAAACAATGAAAATGACAAATAAAAAGAAAATACTTATCGCCCTACCAAAAAGGTAAGTTAAAGAACTGGTTTAGTTTAATCGAATTAGACTAACAAAGCAGTTTTTACAACAATAAATAAATCTTCAGTTTCTCCGCCAATCTATCTCAATTTTTGTTGCTTTTTACGTTTGGATTTTGTTCGATTTTTTGAATACCTAAAAATTTAACTATAGTAGGTCACTGTAATCGTTTTAAATTGTAAGAACATCCCGATTTTATATATTTCAACAAATCCATGGGAGCTTCGACTCGACCCGTATCATTTTGTTCTTGTCATCTTCGTTTTTTGGTCAAATTTTGTTCTTGTCATCTTGGTTTGGTTTTTTTTGTCCGACGCTTTTGAGAAAATAACAAAACGAGATATCTACTTATTAGCTATTACATTACGGGGACATATAAAAAACAAACACATTTCAATCAATATATATTCTTTTATCTAAATATGTCGGTGGATATTCCCAAAAAAACAAAGCATGTATTATACGCTTTCAGTTAAAAGGTATGCTTTTCACAAAGATCAAAGATTGGATAAAAGTTGCTAAGATGATTTTGAAGTCCAAAACCAAGTCAACCTGACACTATAACTAAAATCTTCCTTATTGCCTTGTGAATCAACGACCACCACCAAAAAAAATAAATCAAGAAAGAATAAGATCAATGGTATCTCCATATAGAGTTATGTAACTCGCACTTTCTATCTACACTGTCTCTTGACAAAGTTTCTTCTCAACATAAGCCTCATTAGTAAACTCTTCAACCTCCTAGCCCCTGGACCAGGACCAGGATCGGGTTTCAACCCACGCTTCCGTTTCTTTCTCAGAATCTCTCGGTCTATCCTATTGAGAACAGGGTCATTGCTCTTGAACTTCCTTGCGAACGGTCGGTTACTCATTATCATCTTTCTGTAATCTCTTGTCCCTAAAGTCTTAGGATGCTGCTTTGGCGGATTGTCCCACGTAATGTAGTGGAGGTCGTGATTCACGGTCGTGTTCTTGAACTCATCCGAGTTGCATATGAGAGTCTGAAAATAGCCTTCCGGGGATGAAACGAAGTTGGTGTAGTAGAGAAGGAGTGTTCTTGGTAAGTTGTCATAACCTATTATGCAATATTCTGAGAACGGTCTTGATAGGAATGTCCAAGCAGAACCTGAAATGTCTTGCATGTTATATTATACCATTTTCTACATTTCTTTACTAAAGAAAAAGACATCTTACCAAAGTAAACTTCTATACTTTAAAAATAAAAATTATGCCGCCAAAAAAATATATTAGGTTTTATGTCTTATTCAACTCAAAACAATTCTTAGACGCAATAATTTTCGAAGTCCGGAGGATTAAAAACTTGTTCTGACGAAAAGCGAAGACTTTTCCTAATAATCGACTATATATTTGCACTAGTTAATCTGAAATTCAAAGCGAAGACTTAAAATTGGTAGCAATGATAGAAATTCTGATCACAAAAACATCAATTAAATATTTTGTGTGTGTTTAATTAACAATATTAATAATTAAAAAGTGAAAGAAGAAGGGGGAAAACCTGTGAAGAGCTTGAAAGAAGTAGGGAGGCTTCGCTGTTTGATAACCCACCAAATCTCTGACTTGTTGAGGCTATAAAGCCCTGGATCTATTATTATTGGTTTCCCTCTTTTGTTCCTACACATTTCATTTTCCTTACTATTAATCACATCAGATTAATTCTGTTTTTTTTTTCATTAATAGAATAGTATTAATTCCGATGATAAAATACGTAGAAAAAGAAGAAGAGTAAAACTAACATTTTCCATCCCAATCGGCTTGTGTGCTGTATGAAGTTGAGATCTCTAGGCAACTCAGAAAAAGCATAGATCAGATCTGCATTTATTTAATAAATTAAAAAAAAAAACTACAAAAGAATTACATCACCATATATGTAGAGTATAGACACACCATTATCATATAATAACTTGCGCTGACAAATAGGAAACAAGATATATAATTAGATAACCGGTTGTTATCACCAAAATCATGGCATTCTTATTATAATTCCAAAATCCAAATTAAGATGTAAAGTTTATGAATCAGCAAATAAGAAACACATCGTCTTAACTTAAAATAGATAACCGGTTTATGTTGTGAAAACCAAGGTATATATATATATCGAGCAGAACCGGTTCATTCATATATCACACAAAATAATCTAGATCCAATCTTAATTCCGCTAAATCCTAATTCTCCAAATAAAGATGTCAAATTTATGAATCCATCATCATTCTAAAAGGAAAAAAAAGAAACAATGATAATAAAAATAATTTTGGTTAAAGTAATATTAAAAAAACGGTACACTCACCGTACCGTCTTGTGTGACGAGAGGATAATCAGAAGCACTGAGATTGATGAACCAATCCCACCGACAACACCTCAAGAGCAAAGCCATTGCGTGAAGCGTCGTCGCGAGCATCGTTGGTCCTCTGTAAGTCACAAGATTCGGTTTTCGGACGATCATCACATTACCCTCCGCCTGAAACAGAGGCTCTCCGGCGACGAACCGGGCCATCTCCAAATGCTCCTCCTCGGACGCCTCCATGTCTAGATGGATCAGATAGTGGTTTCTGCGGTGGTAGAGAGATCGGAGGAGGCGTTTTAGTTTTCCGGCGTCGCCTTTGGAGGCGGAGATTAGGTAGGCGAAACAGGGGAGGGTAGAGTTGGGGTTTTGGTTGGATTCGAGGGGTAAAATGGGGATTTTTGAGGAAGTGAAGAGAGTTGTGGTTGTGGGGAGGATGTAGAGGAAGGAGAAGAGGAGAGAGGTTAGCAAGAAGGAGATCATCAACAGTTTCTTCGTCGCCATTTTTGTCGCTCTCTGTAAATTTTTCCTGGAATCTCTCTAGAGAGAGAGAGAGGGAGTTTGTGTGGTTTAATGACGGACTAGTTTGTTGAATAACAAAAATGCCCCTCTATTCCTTTTTTTCTCTATGTTATTACCCTTAGATTTTAGAATGTGTCTGAAAAAACACAAATTCCATACACAGTAGACAGTACTATAGAAATCAAAATACGGCAAACGATTTTTTATTTATAAAAAGTATCATATAAACATGTGTGTTTCAATAAATCCTATAGTGAAACTAAATTTCATACTCAAAGTAGTCTTAATCATTTATGGGCAAAACTGTTTTAAAATTACCAACAGATATGGTACCAATAGTTTGAAAGATGATTGTCACCAAACTTGACATAAACATTGATCAACAGAATAAATTAAGGAAAACCCGAATAAATAAATAAAATAATAATAATGGTAATTAAGTATTTGTTTATTGGTCTGAAAAATTATTAATTTTTGCTAAACATTTAGATTTCGTTTAATTTTAACCTGACAATAACAATATTTTTTAATTACTTTTGATTTCCATGCAATCTTTTTATTTTGAGAAGTACATACAAGAGAAGAAAAAAAGAATGTAATATAAGATGTTTTAAACTGAGTTTTACTTCTTTTTGTGAATGACAGATGAAACTGCATTATATAGAAATAAAATGATTTGAAGGTTGAGACAAATCTAGAATGAGAGTAAGAAGATCTAAGATTGGGTTCCTTGCTTTGAAGCAAAGTCCTCCATGTGTCCTGTTTCTCACATTCTTTCACATGTTTTTAGATCTTCAAACTCGCAGTCACGTGTCTTAATTTACGATACTGCCCTTATTCTAGTGTGTAAGATGTCGGAATTTAACAGGATATAATTGTAAATTCAAATGATCTGATCAATGAAAGTACACAGTTGGTGGAATTGGTGGTTGATGTACGATCCTGTTTTTCGTTCTTAGAATATTTGGTCCGAATAAAAATCAAATGCCATTTTGGTTTTGGTTTTCATGGGTCTAGTGGCCTATTTGAGTCTACTGCTTGAGACAACCCATGATCGAACCTGGTTCTTGGTGGAGAAGCAACTCAAGTGGGATCACTACCCCATCTTTCTTCTTAAAAAGGATGTGGTAAAAAAATATTTGACAACTTTATGATTACAGTCATGTATTTATCTCGAGAAGCTCGTAGGAAGAAACGATATCAAAGATGCAACTAATTAAAAAAGCATATGAAATTCAAATACCGCTAATAGTCTTTGATGAGTTCCTTAGCTCGTAAAAGTCACAATACCAGTCACGCTTTAATACCACTATGACTAAATTCTCGATCGAATAAACACTAAACTAGTGTTATGTTTTGGAATCGAAATTCATACTATCATCTAGGTATTATAGATACGTTAAATAAAAGTTCACTTATAATTATTGCCAAATGAGTAATGTTTGAGTTGGCAACTACTACGAATTTCTTTATTAAAAAAAACAATTACGAATTCCACTTTACCTAATTTGTCTTTTTTGGTTTAGGTATTGATTTGTATGTTTTCGAGTATCGGAGTAAGCAATCCATCTCGACCAACCTCACCATCAAAATTATGATAATTATCTAATTAATCATTTCTTATTGACTTTTCACTATAACGGCTACAACTTTCTGGAAAACATTGTGTTGTGTTCCGAAATTCCTTAGTCACAAAAAATTGGAAAAAAAGAGAGAATTTTTTTTTTTTTTGGTTAAAAGAAAAGGGAGAAATCTGTATTCATAGCAAGACCGTGAATGATATATCAAATTTCGATACTTATCCTTTCACGCCAAAAAGTAACAACAAAAGGCATAAAGGAAAGAACAGAAATTAGATAGAAGTTAAACTGAACAAACGTATTTCTTTTGTCTACTCATTTCCTCCTTTCCCTTTTTTTTTGAATTTTTTCTAGTTCCTTTTCCTTGGAAAAACCTTTGAATTTCCGTTTATTGCTACAAATGACTTTTTTTGTAAAAGAAAAAAAAAATGACTTAAACCATCACCTTTGAATTTTATCGACACAGGTATAATCATATCAAACAGGGATACATTTAATTTTAGTTTTCTAATATTGCAATTTTTTCCTGAAGATTTATATTTAATGCTGTTTCATGTCTCCATCTTATATCATATGCACAAAATAAATAGTCCAATTGTAAATTCACGAGAATGTTGAAAGATACCACGTCAGCAAAGTTACCTGTCATCATTTGCCATGTCATCATCAAACACGTTAGCAAAATATTCTTGGATTGGATTCAAGAAAGTTGAGAGAGACAAAAGTGTCGACAGGAATTTAGAACGTATATATTATATCTACACATAAAAGTATAAAGCTATAGATTGAAACAATTCGACTTATTAATTAAAACATATTTTAATTCATTCAGACCTTAGATTACAGATGAACTTATTAATTTTAGAATACCTTCGTTTCGATGATGAGTAGGTAGCCAAGATGAACCTACATGTATCAATACTACCAAAATATAAACCTAACAATTTTTTTTTAATGAGTTTGTAAACCGTATTTCCATAATTCGTGGAGCATGAAGACCAAAAGAAAAATTTATCATTTTATTGTTTATAATTATAGATTGATTAATTTCTTTGGGGATCAGGAATTGGGGACACTTTAGAGTAAAAAGTCAAAACAACAATAAGTGTAGATTACTTTAAAGGTGGAGTAAGTCAATGTAATGGAACAAAGTATGTATATTAAATATTCGAAATTAATTTAATAAAACATCAACAAAATGATAGAACTTATTGACTAAGATGTATGTCTATACATGTATATATATATACACACACAAAATGATGATTAATGAAGATGGTTAAGTGGAACTTGGGTTCCAAGGAACTTTCTTGGCAAATACAACGCAGCTATGTCTACACCAACAAGCAACGTCCATGCCTCTCGCGTGCAAATTCAAGAACAAAGAACAAGATCTCCTCTTCCTCCTTCGTCTTCTCCAATCGCCTTCAAGGTCTTTCTCTTTCTCTCTTTCTCTCTCGAATCAAGAACCAGGAAACTCCTCTCTTGATCTCTGTATCTTTTCTGATTCCCTCTCTTTCAATCTTTCTCTTTGGGTTCTCTGCTCTCTGTTTCTCTCCTTTCTTGTTGACTTTCATTACTGTTTCTTGAATCAAGAATAAAACCAGGCTCAGCTCCTTCTTTGTCTCTTAATGGTGCTTTTTGCCTGCATTTTCGCATCGAATTTACATTAACCAGCCTAGAATTACTCATCAATGCAATACCAAATTGTTTTTTTTTCTTCCTGCAGGAACAACAAGGTAGACCACCTCCCGTCGCACAACAAACAATAGCCGGAAAGCTCTTTAGAAATCTCTTCAAGGGTCTTCTCTTCTCACAGCTAACCTTAATCTCACTTTTGGTGATCGTTCTCACCATTCGCGGTCTCATCTTAGCAAGTTCACACAATTTCCACCCCAAGAAATGGTACCCTCCTTTACTAGCATCTGTAGCTGTCTCAGGAGTTGCATCTTTAGCCTGGCAATGCATCTTTATCTACAATCCATCAAGAGCAGTCAAAGCAACGTTCTGGCTTAGCCCAATACTCACCTGCTCGGTCGGGATCTTGCTTGTCCTGATTGGCTCCGCGGTAGATGCAGGGATCGGTGCAGTGTTTGTGCTTTTCGCCATTACTCAGTCTTTGTATGGTTGCTGGATCACTCCGAGGTTTGAATACACCGATAAGATATTATCACTTTCCATAGCTTTTCCACCTGCAAGAACCAGAGAGGTAGTGAGTTTATCAATCCTTATAAGCGTCGTTTACTCTGGTTTCTTGGTGACTGGAATCGGAGGGGCGACTTCCACTAGAACAAATCTAGATCTCTTGTTCATATCTGTAATCTTGATAAGCCTGGCATGGACGATGCAAGTTCTCAAGAACGTACAACAAGTTGCGATTTCGCGGGCGAGATATGTAAACTTTGCACATGGAGAAGATATGGACGCTTGGGGTGCTTTTCGTGTCACTTTGAAGCACTTGATTGGGAGCATCTGCATCGGCTCGACGCTTGTTCCAATCATCGTACTCATCAGAGGATCGATCAGAAGCGTTAATCTAATGTCAGGGAGCAGCGACGAGGTCATGTATTCCGGTGCTGATTGCTTCTCTAGCATTGCTAACAAACTCGTTACATATGGAAACAGATGGGGGTTTGTGCATGTTGGAACCTATGACAAAGGATTCGTGGAGGCTTCGAGTGATACATGGAAGAAGTTCAGAAGCACAAGCGGGTTAGAGAAACTGATTGATTCGGATCTCACTAGCTCCTTCTGCTTCCTCAGTGCGGTTTCGGTTGGAGCAGTGTCTTCATTGACTGCAGGGATATGGATGTTGTTGATCCACAAGGACTATGCCCTGGAAGTGACTCTCTATGCTTTCATAATTGGATATTTCGTGGTAAGATAGCTAGTTCCAAGGCCACTAGCTGTAAAGATGAAGAAAAAGAATCAGAATGACTTTAGACAAAAGTAGCTTATGTAGTGTGCGTGTGTGTTTTTTTCTTGCAGGGAAGGGTAGGTTTGGCGTGGCTACAAGCGTGTGTGTTGGCTTACTATGTAGCTTATTCTGAAGATCCTCAGAGCATGCGGTTTGACGGGACAATTCCAAATCGGATTCAGCGTCTTCAAATGTTAAGTGCTCACCGAGATCACAGGGAGCTTGAGGTTGGTAGAGAGAGAGAAGATAGTGATAACTGTTGAGAGACTCGCTACAAACATGTAAAGCAAAACAAAGGATTAGTGCTTTTCTTTTTATTTCTTTCTTCAAGCTTATAGATTTCTCTATTCATAGGCAAATGTTAGATTCAACATGTTCATATGTCAAAAAAGTATGGCTAAAAGAAGGAATGTGCATTCTCCTTCTCCTTACCTTACGAAAAGTTTGGTCAAACAATTCGAATGAGACATCAAAAAATGCAGAAACTTGTAAACATCAATAGAACAAGGTCATATCGTACTCATCCAAGCAACTAACCGTGAGAGATGAACAAGGAGAGAGAGGGATAGCACATTTGGAATCGAAAATTCGATATGGAAAACCGCCGGTAAAACCATGACTTCGTCGGAAAAATTAGCCGGAAGCGCAAATTCTAAAGCGGAAACTCAAGACATCACGGACCGGAATAAACCGGTCCACGTCAGTAAGGGCGTAACTTTCCTTTTGGTTTGATATCGAAAGCCAAGCCTATTTATTCCCAATTTAATTATACAAACGATGTCGTTTTTTGATTGGTCGGAAAATAGCACTGTGCTGTTATTTGGTGAGAGTCATCCTGGTTTTGAAAATATACCAATTCGGTATAATACCCGGTTCGGTCTGAAACCCGGAACAATACTAGCTGCCTGAAAACTCGCACAGTCACAGAGACGCGCTCCCGCGTCTGCAAAGAACGGATAAAGTCTCTCTCTTTCTCACTCTTTCTCTCTCGTTCGGTGTGTGTCGAAGAAGAAGATGCTGACGAGTCCCAGTTACGCGCTTCACAGTACTCCACACTTCTGGCCTGTCCGCCGGAGCAGGCTTTGCCGTTCCCGGAGTTTCACTCGTTTCCACTCCGGCCAACGCGGCGGCGGAGGAAAATTGTGCTCGCTCTCTCTTCTCTCCGCAAGAAGTGGGGCGAGTAAATTCAGTGTCAGGGCTCTAGTTAGGCCAGATGTTTCTGAGGACGACGCTGACTCCGTCGGCGATGGGACTCTGGCTTTTCCTAACCACATTTCTCTCAAAATTCCTTTCGGAAATAGAGAGGTAATCTCTTCAAAAACCTCTACCCATTTGCTTTCGATATTTGGTTTTGTAAAGTGATAGAATTGTTTATATTCGTTAGCTGATGAGCATGGTTTGCTCGAATTTGAGACCCTTAACTCTATAGTAGAGAGATGCAAAGCTCGCTGCTTTAGACCCTTAACTTAAGATTTTTGTTTTTGTTTCTCTACTGTATAGATTTTAGTTGAGACTGGTCTTATGGGGAGACAAGCAAGTTCTGCAGTAACGGTGACGGATGGAGAAACTGTAAGTCTGTTTTATCTAAATGCCAAACTGTAAAACTCTTGTTCTTACTTCTTCCTTTTTATAATCGTCCATTAGCTTCTATTACTTGCTTCTCTCTGAGGAAGCTGTGGTGGGTGTTTCGCATCTAATTTTGACTGTGTCTACTTGTCACTGTAGATTGTCTACACATCCGTTTGTCTAGCTGATGTCCCTAGCGAGCCATCAGATTTTCTTCCCCTTTATGTTCACTATCAGGAGCGATTCTCAGCTGTAGGTCGAACTAGGTAAGTGTTTTTTTTTTTAATCCTTTGCAATCTCTTGCTACAAGAAAACTATATCATAGCCTAAATGTAAGTTCTTATGGCACAGTGGTGGATTTTTCAAGCGAGAAGGGAGAACCAAAGATCACGAGGTATTTACTAATGCTAATGATGTCTGTTTTTTTCAATCTCTTCATCCTTCTTAACATGTTTCTATTTTTGGTGTTTATGCAGGTTCTGATTTGTAGGTTGATCGATAGACCTCTACGCCCCACTATGCCCAAAGGTTTCTACCATGAAACTCAGATATTATCCTGGGTATGGTCCTTCTCTTATGACTTGCATTTTTATAACTACTTAAACATGTATGAAGATGATTGTATTCATCTTCTTGGTTTTGGTCTCGTTCGTGATTGAACCGTTGCTTGCATGTGGTTACAGGTTTTGAGCTACGATGGGTTACACGCACCTGATGCTTTAGCTGTTACATCTGCTGGAATAGCTGTGTATGTAGGGTCATCTCGTTTCCATTTTTATATGAGTGAAGCTCTTTTTTTGTGCTGGCGACATTGACATGGCTTTGTAATGATTGAATACCACAGAGCTCTTTCGGAAGTACCAAATTCAAAAGCAATTGCAGGAGTTCGGGTTGGTCTTATTGGGGGCGAATTTATCGTCAACCCAACCGTGAAGGAGATGGAAGAATCACAGCTTGATTTGTTTCTAGCTGGAACAGATACTGCAATTTTAACGATAGAGGTCAAGTTTTATCTTTGCCTGAGTTTGCAAGATTTGCAAATCTCCCCTCTTCTTCTGTTTTATCTTGACTTAGCCCTTGCTCATTGCAAATATCCGGTATTACAGGGCTACAGTAATTTTCTTCCTGAGGAAATGCTGCTCCAAGCTGTTAAAGTTGGACAGGTATTTTGATTTTTAATTGGGATTATATCATTTTTGGATTTGGTACTAAATGTGTAGCTTTTTCGTTTTTTACCAGGATGCTGTACAGGCTACATGCACTGCTATTGAAGCTTTAGCAAAGAAATATGGAAAGGCTAAAATGCTTGACGCTATCAGATTACCACCTCCTGAGCTATACAAGCATGTGAAAGTATGTTATATACACCTTGTTTCCGTCTTGTCAAGAATGATATTAGCTTGTAAATCACGTGCCAAATCAATTGTTTTCTGTACACAGGAACTTGCTGGTGAGGAATTGACCAAAGCGCTACAGATTAAGAGCAAAATACCGAGAAGGAAAGCAATATCGTCCCTGGAAGAAAAGGTCTTGACAATACTGACTGAGAAGGGATATGTCATTGATGAGGAAGCATTTGGAACCACAGAAGCACAACCAGATCTCTTGGAGGATGAAGATGAAGACGAGGAAGTTGTTCCTGAAGGTGAGGTGGACCAAGGTGATGTTCACATCAGGCCCATCCCTCGGAAACCTATCCCTTTAGTGAGTCTCTTTAAACTTTTTCTACATGACCTTTTTTCTTAATTCTTTTTTTTCTGTAATGCTAACAAACTAGTGATTGCCCTTGTCTAGCTATTTTCTGAAGTAGATGTGAAGCTGGTCTTCAAAGAAGTATCATCAAAGCTCCTACGGAGACGAATTGTTGAAGTATAACATCTGATTTTTTGGCATATCTACCACTTAAAGAATCCATTTTTTGGAAACGAGTTTTATTGATTCATAATTTCTATTTTACATCTTTGTTCTTTCTTTTTTTTCCTCATCCATAGGGTGGCAAAAGAAGTGATGGTCGAACTCTGGATGGGATTCGTCCAATTAACTCTAAATGTGGACTGCTTCCAAGGGCACATGGGAGTTCTCTTTTCACACGTGGTGAAACACAGGTAACAGAGGAATGTTGTCTTCTGGGGAACTCCTGCGTCGCTATTTCATATTCCGATCCTTTTGTCTTACCGCCTTTAATGTATGTTAAGGAAGTTGCTTATTGTCATGCTTTGGATAAGGAACATTATTGTATGATTCTTTCAGGCACTGGCAGTTGTTACTCTTGGTGATAAACAAATGGCGCAGAGAATTGACAACCTTGAGGGTTCTGATGAATACAAGAGGTTCTATCTTCAGGTCTCTTCAATATTAATTCTTCTTTTCTCTCTGTTATGATTATTTACAAATTAATTTTAAGGTTTTCTGACACAATTTATAGGATCTAACAGAAATAATTTTCTTGTTGAGCTTAGAGAGATTTTTCTCACCTCCTCCTTGTGATGTTTCAGTACACTTTTCCCCCATCGTCTGTTGGTGAAGTTGGACGAATTGGAGCACCCAGTAGAAGAGAAATAGGTCACGGGACACTAGCAGAGCGAGCGTTAGAGACCATATTACCTAGTGATGATGATTTTCCTTACACAATACGTGTTGAAAGTACAATAACTGAAAGCAATGGTTCTTCAAGGTCAGTTCTTTTTTTGTTTTTTTTTTCCTAGCGGTAGGATATGCACGTGCCAAGTTTGTTTGAATGACAAATTTTGTGTTTGCTTCTTATGTTGATCTGAAAATGTAACAGCATGGCATCTGTTTGCGGTGGTTGCTTGGCTTTGCAAGATGCTGGAGTTCCAGTCAAATGCTCTGTTGCTGGCATAGCAATGGGAATGGTTTGGGATACCGAAGAATTTGGTGGTGATGGATCTCCTCTTATCCTTTCTGACATCACTGGAGCTGAAGATGCATCCGGTGATATGGACTTTAAGGTCAGAAAATACAAGCATTCTCTTGAAAGTCCTTACATTTGACTTGAATGCTGACGTTGTGATTTGTTTGGCAATAGGTTGCTGGGAATGAAGATGGTGTTACTGCATTTCAGATGGACATTAAGGTTATTATCTGTTTCTTGATTTACATTACCAAAATTGTTATAAATGGCAGTAGATAAATCTGTAGGTAACATCTTGTGTTTTTGGCTTCTCCTTTAATCATGAACTAGGTAGGAGGAATCACTTTACAAATAATGGAAAAGGCTCTGATACAGGCAAAAGCTGGGCGTCGCCATATTCTTGGTAAGGGATTCTTAGATTTTCACTTTGGGAGATTTAGTTTCTAAATAGTGGGATATTCATGGAACCGTTTAAGATGCAATTTTTACTAGTTTTTATTCTTTTCGTGCAGCTGAAATGGCAAAGTGCTCACCGCCTCCTATGTTGAGTCTCTCAAAATACGCTCCGTTGATACATATTATGAAGGTTTGGCGTCAACTCATTTTCCCAGAATTACTCAGTCTATAACGCCTTACTGCCTTGAACTAAAGATTGTATGTGCTGCAGGTCCATCCAAGCAAAGTATACTTTCTTATTGGTTCTGGTGGGAAGAAAGTAAAGAGCATCATTGAAGAATCCGGAGTTGAAGCCATTGATATGCAAGATGATGGAACTGTGAGACTTACAGAATTTTTTTTTTTTTTTTTTTCACTTTTCTTAGTGTTTTTGTACATTACATGTTTTCATCATCATAACATTTTAACATTTTTCTTTGTCAAGGTCAAAATTATGGCAAACGATACGGCGAGTCTGGAAAGGGCGAAATCGATTATTAGTGGATTGACAATGGTTCCCGCTGTTGGTGATATCTACAGGTATGCATCCTTCATATACTGAAAGCGTAAATGGATTTGGATTCTAACCTTTCTTTCTTTTTTTTTATCAGGAATTGTGAAATCAAATCAATGGCTCCTTATGGTGCCTTTGTAGAGATTGCGCCTGGACGTGAGGGACTTTGCCATATCAGTGAGCTGAGTGCTGAATGGCTTGCAAAACCCGAGGATGTGAGCATTACCCATTGAGTCGCTTCCTTTATTCATCTTTCATTCAGGCTTTCACATACGCTCATCCACATTACTCTTGTCCTTTCAGGCCTTTAAAGTAGGAGACCGCATTGACGTCAAACTAATAGAGGTCAGCGAGTTTTTGCTTCTCTATAACTCATAGAGACATTGTAACTAATTGGAAATGAGTCGTTGAACACAGAAACATTGATAATGCAGGTGAATGAAAAAGGTCAGCTTCGGCTTAGTGTACGAGCTTTACTTCCGGAATCAGAGACAGACAAAGACAGTCAGAAACCACCCCCGACCGGTGATTCTACCAAAGAAAAGGGTTCACCAAGGAAATATGTAAATGCTTCATCGAAGGACCGTGCAGCTGCAGGAGCATCGAAAGTTGTATCTGGGGATGAACTTGTGCTGAAGAAGAGAGATGTCAGGAGAGCATCCGGTGGTGACAAGCCAACGAAAAGCAATGGCAGTAGCAACGAAGAAGAGAGAGGCAGTTTAGTCAACGGTGAAGCTACAATCAGCTAGTGAATGCAAACAGAATCAATGTTAATATCTGTTTCTTGTGAAGACTCATTACGAAAGGAGGAGAGTTTCCTCCAACGGAACCACAGGTGCGACTTGAGAAATCTTGATTCTTGTTTTTGTTTTGCGGAAAGTATGCGAGACAAGACAAGTTGGAGATGACTTTTCTTGAATTTTTGGTTTTTTCATGTTTTATTGTTATTTTTCTTTGCAATTTCTTGAAGCTGTGCATATATATGTTGGCAAGTCTGGTGTGGAGGAGGATAAACATTTTGAAGACAACATATGTTGGGAGATTCTCAGACATTAAATCCTTTCTTTCTGTTGTCTTCCCTTGCAACCTTGTTAGTCTTTAAACAGCCCGTTTAGTTAAAATATAATAATAATGTTATTGACTAAATCATATTTAGATGATTTTTGTTCAAATTTTACAATGTCAATGTCTACATCTTACGCTCTTTGTCTGCAGATTGTCAAAATCCTTACTTGGCAATATTAAGAGTTGAAAGATCATTTAGCCGAAATTGGCAAAATATATAATTGGAAATGGAAATGGAAAAGAATTAAATTGGCATTATAAGAGATGTACATATAGAATGAGTAACAATGTACATGAAATGTTGTTGTATATGTTGGCCTGTATATACTCTTGTGCCATCTGTTTAACTCCCTTTAAATGCTACTTCAGCAACAACAGAGCTTGAGCTCGGGTCCCTTCAGCTGTTGCATTGAACAACTGTTCTCAAGCAAGATGATCTGTTGTTTTCCCTGTGCTAGTCGTCGTTGGAACGTAACCCGCATTGTTCAGTAAGCTATGCGACCGGCCATAGAAGAGATAGATCATGCTTCCAATAAGTAGCCATATCAAGACCCTGATCCATGTCCCAGCTCTGCCATTACAAAGACCGACAATAGTTTAGAAACATCCCAATATTTTGACTCGGACACATCAGACTCACTCACCCAATGTTGATGATCAAGTAGGTGTTGATCAGAATGCAGAGAACAGGAAGATATGGAACAAATGGGCAGAGAAACCCTGAAATAGAATCAGATATAGAATGTCAGCAAGAAAACGCGGCTCAAGTATAAATCCAAGTATATGGTTGTTGCCAAAACCTAAAAAAATTCATCCTAACCAGATACCCAACCAACTCGGAAAATGTATAGAAACTGTTAAGCAAGCAGCGCCTCTGAATGATGGCTTGCAGCATCTTATATTCAAACTGGATTTCTCACTTTTGTGCTGTATGAATAGGCAACTAAAGGCATAAAGCCTCAAATCTTACCTCCTTGGTGTCCAAAGTTGTGCCTTTCATCATCCTCATCGATGCAACCAAGAGTAATCAAACTGCCAAGTAAGATGGCTGCACTGACACCACACATAGTGTACCGGGGGAAACTGTCAAGGTCAAGAAGAAAACGCATTAGAGGATATAAACCATACCAATATAAAAAGACATGTTATCTTTCAACAACGCAGTTGAAAAATGTTTCAGTAACATGGATGGATTTCGACTTGAGGATGCTTAATCTCTTCGACACGCAAGTAGAAGAGATATCGTTCAAGCTAATAAACCACCTCAACCAAATTAACTATATATGTTTTAGACATAATGAAGACTCAATAAGACGCATGGAAATATATGCAGGGTGAGTAGTACAGACATAAGATCTCAGGTGATGAACCAACCTTGGAAGACGCTCAGCAGAAGCTGCTGAAGCAAGGCCTAGGACACCTATGCACACAAGAGCTATACTCCAGGCAGCAATTTTTCTTCTCTTTCCAAAATACTTTTCATCTGTTCAATGAAAAAGAAGCAAAAAAGTTAAATTCCTTAAATGCAAATGAAAAGCAGTCAAGATTGAGCACATTATAGTACAGAGTCATCTTAATAACATATACAAGTGGTAACAACGTGATTGAGCACATTTTAGTACCTCGAGCTGTTTCATCGCCAAGTAGAGGGGAATCAGAAGATTCTATAGCATCCACAAGAAAATTTTCAGTTTCAGCTCTAGTTTCATCAGTATCAGTCCAAACTTGAGAGGAAGATGGTAGGGGAACTCCATCTGGTGGTACATATCTGAGAACTAACACACAGGCAGCTACGGCAGTGAATGCCATTAGAGTGCCTACACTAACCTGTTGGATGAATTACCGATGTGAGCTACTCAGAGAAGGGATCTTTTATCATAATGGAAATGAGTTCCCACCTTTCTCAACTCAATATATAACACCAATTCTACAACAATATCAATACCATACTAATCAAATATTTTCTTTTTGTCACTAATTGTTGGTGAAATCCTTCCAATAGGACATTGAGACATGTAATGGAGGGAAAGATCAGCTTACCATCTCAGACAACTGTGAAACATCCATGAAAAATGCGAGTGCAGCGGCCAGCACACCAATTGCTATTGTGCTTTTCACCGGTACTTGCGTTCGTGGGCTGATTTCTGAAAAGAAAGCTGGCAACAATCCGTCCCTAGCCATCGCCATGAAGATTCGTGGCTAATAAAAGAAATCACAAAGCGCTGTCAAAATGACGTGTGTGCATTTCCACAACCCACAGAGAACCTAGCATTGAACTACTTTTACAACTAAAAATTCTCAATTACAAAATTCTCAACTAAAAATTTTCAGAACAATAAGAAATGGTTAGTACCTGAGCCAGAAGTGAACCCAACAAACTCGCGCAAAGAGCAGTTATTGCCCCAGTGGTTAATATGTACCTGAAATATATAGGAATCATAAGAGAAAACAACGCAAAGAAAAAGGAAGTATATACTTCACTCATGAAACCCAGAGAAATTTGAGTCTCAAGAGATGTATCATGCTTACGCTGCCCATTGCATCCCACTGTCTCCAAATGCAGAGGAGATAGGAGTATCAGGATTCAATGAATAGTATGGGACTAATCCGACAATAACTACTGATAAAAGCATATACAAAATGCAGCATATCAGTAACGCAATGCCAATGCCCAACGGAAGATCCCTTTGAGGATTTTTAACCTGTTGTGGCAAAACCAAAACTTTAACAGTGTAAAGGGAAAATTGGCGGAATTATAGAAGAAAGAGTTCACCATACTTAGACCAAACATCCTTTTCTACTACTAGTTATTACTATACAAAATTGTCAAAGTGAGTCCTTTGAGAAGAAAAAATAAGGATGATAATTCGGAAAGTATGAGAGTACTATTCAATAAACTGTGTACCTCCTCAGCCGTACTAGTTACAGTATCAAATCCAATGTATGAGAAGAATACTACAGCAGATCCGGCGAGTATCCCATTTAATCCAAAAGGAAAATACCTGTAAAGACAAGAAATAAAAACATTGACCTTTAGTAATAAATTTTTGACAAAACTAATCTCAATGGAAGAAGAAGAATAGGCTAATTACCCACTCGGAAGATCATATCCAACCCACCCAGTCTTGAAAGCTAAATATCCACCAACTATTATGATGAAAACCAAGGTGCAAACATTCACTGATGTTACAATTGCTTGTACTAATGAACTCTGAAGAAAATGAAAAAAACCGGAATTTATCAACAGGAAAAAGAAAAAAAAAACGGCACTGACACTGTTAGACCTACTGATAATCCTGAAAAGAATTTCAATTTCAAAAGTATTCAATGAAGTACCTCCTTTATCCCAAAGCATAGTAGTATTGTGACAATCATAATCAACAGTGCTGCACATGGATCAACCACAATACCAAGTCCGGGTATGGTTTGTCGAGCTAAGAACACAGGAAGATTGTCCAAACCTCCAAAAAAAGATGCCTAAAACAAAAACACCGGTCAGAATTAAATCGACAAGAAACCAGGAATACATATAACTCAAAGGGAAATATACCAGATTTGGAGTTATGCCACGTGCAATGGCCGATCCACCAATTGTATAATCCAACACCAGTGCCCAACCAACCAACCAAGCAATCCTAGGACACAAGAACATCGAGAGTATCAGCTTTAAGACGAACAACAAATACAAGTTTCAGTAATTCTTGAACATTTAAAATCCATCTATATACCCTTCTCCAAGACATATGTATGCATAATGATAAGCACTCCCAGCAGATGGACAGCGAGAAGCGAGCTCAGCATAACAACACGCCGAGAGGGCAGCTGCTACTCCAGCAATGAAGAACGAAACAGCAAGAGCAGGTCCTGTGTGTTCTCTAGCTACTGTTCCCACAAGAATATACACTCCTGCGCCAATTGTTGTTCCAACTCCTGACAAATTAACAGAAAAAAAAGGAACACAATCAACATCTCCGGTAACAACAATGTAGAAATTGATCGATTTTATCATCAGAATTCGCCAAAGTTTGAATCTTTCTCATACCAATAGCGACAAGATCAACGGCGGTTAATTTCTTGGCAAGCTGATGATGTCCATCGTTTTCTTTCAGATGAACAGAGTCAACTTGTTTCCTTCTCACAAGACTGTTCAAACCCCATGAACCACCGTTCTCGTTCATATCAACCAACCCTCAAATGACAAAATGACTCCACACGGTTTTGATCTTCCAATCGATTCAGAGCGAACCCATCTGGTTTCTCTCTCAGAAAAGTCAACAAAAATTAAACCTTTTTCTCCTAAAAGATCCCTAAATCCACAGATGGAGTATCGGAGCCGGAGATACTTCGAGAGGCGTGCACGATTCTAACTTTTGTGTGAGATGGGGTAATCAAGATTCTCGTTGTTCATAAGATTCCTCAAAAGTTAGATGATTTGTTTTGTTTCTTCTATCCAAAATTGGGTTAATTTGTGCTACCACAACTCTTGATTTATGAACTATCCTACGAAATTTATCTACACCTCAAATTTAAGAAAAAAAATCATTTACAGGATTCTTTCTTTAAATTGAATCTTAATTAGTAAAGGATTGAATAGAAAAAATAGTTATGACATAGTGCCAAACAAATGATATATAATTATGAAATGGTGATAAAAGAAATTTAATTATACCTCAAATTTTTAATAAAAATTATCAGGTTTCTTTCATAAAATTGAAACTTAACTATTGAAGGATTGAATAGAAGTATAGTTATGGTATGAGTGCAAAAAAATGATATATAATTATGATATACAAGTGCTAAAAAATTTATTTATATCTCAAATTAAAACATTGTCTTCTTTTATTAACTCAAAAAGTCAACTTTATATACCTTAAAACATATATAATCACAATGTACGGGATGGTATAAAAGAACAAAAACTAGTACATATATATGATTATATACGAATGTTAAATACGATTATTTTTTATTTATTTTAACCAGTAAAATAGTCAGAAGATAAAATCATAAATATGGAACCATCGGAGGGCCATATTTATGAAACAATTCTAGGATAAATACGAAAATATGGAATAGTCCAAATTAAACAATAAAAATAAAAACAACCAGAGGCGAAACAGTAATTATAAAATATTCAAATATGGAATAGTCGGAAGGTCTAACCATAAATATGAAAACTAAAGGGAAAAACTATTAATTAGAAAATAAATCGAGGGTTAAATACAAAATATGGAATAGTCAAAGAGTAAAACTACAAATACAGAATAATTAGAGGACAAGATCATAATTACCTAACAAGCTAAGGAGTCAAAGGATAAATGCAGTTAAAGGGTAAAACAACAAATAAAGACAATCAAAGGACGAAAGCAAAATTATGTAACAAATCAAGAGTAGTAACATAAATATGAAAAACTTAGAGGGGTCAGCCATAAATACTGACCACGCAGAGGGCATAATCAGGAACCAAAAGTGTTTATATCGATCAAATCAACACTTTCTTACCGAGTTTATACTGTATTATATTAATGATGAGTGTTTAGTTTATCGCCTTCGATTATTACAAAGAAAAAGTAATACAACAACATTAAACCGTCTCCTATATGATCCTTGTCTCTGGTCTGTTCAGCCACAGCATCCGACCGTGGAAACACTAACAAGTTACAAGATCTCAGCACCAATGTCTGATCCTACTTCAGCTTACTCGGATTCTCCTTTGGCTTTTTATTTACCTTTATTCGCTCAGTCTTCTGCCATGGGGTCATCACTGTTATTGTTGATGTCATTATTGTTTCTACTGCTTGCATTAGCGTTCACGACTTGAACCCAAACACTCTGGCTTCTCTCTGCTCCTCCTCCTCCTCCATTGATCTCTCCCCATGTCTGTTGTTGCCTAACGCTTCTCTCGTTTGTGTCGGCTCCACCGTCTGAGAATTGGGCCCACACGCTTCTCGTCTTCCCTCCTCCTCCGCTTAACTCCTCTTCACATCCCGCAACTGTTTTCAGAAGCTCAGACTGAAGTGAAGGGCAGTGTTCCCTTAGATAGTCAAACCCATCTGACCTCATAACAGCTGTGCATCAAAAACAGAAGAGTCATGCAATTAAAGTTTGCTGCGGAAATCACTTGAGTGATGAGCCACAGAGATGATCATCATTACCGATGAGATTTTCTGCTGCGAATTTCAGACAAACGGATTTCAAGGCTGAAGCATTGTAGCGGTCAGCGAGGGCCAAAATATTTGCAACAGATTCTACTGATATATCCTTGCAGAGCACTGACTCGCACATTAAACTGAGTCTAGGCAACTTGTATTTATCAGCGGCTCCTAGCAGCTTCGCAGCTAAAGTGTCTGATGCTGATGGACCAACAGATGAACCGGAAGATGATGATAACTCTGCATCTTCGATGAGAGCATCCTTGTATATGTAGTGGAGCAAAGCCTTCACCGGAAATGCACCATGAACAATTTAATTAGAAGTAAGAGAGAAATGCAATGTGCTTAGAGTGTGTGATGTTACATGCTTCGTTTACCTTGAAAACCTTAGGCTCCATGTCAGTAACTTCGATATCACGATCTTCTTCTCCGGTAACATCAAGAAACTCGCTTTCAAAGACCGGAGATCGAGCAGCCAATACCAACCTGTGGGCACGGAACTTTTCACCTGAGACGTTAAAAGTTATATCTGAACCGTCCTCATTCTCCAGAAGCATCCCGAAATGAGATCCGATATCAGATGCAGGGACATGAATAGAATGTAACCGTGGGCAATCTATTTCTGAGACCACAACTCCCACGGTGCAATTGATTTTCAAACAATCGTCCTTCAGAAAATCAGATGTTTCTAGCAAAGTTCTTCTAAAGAAGCGTTTGTAGCCCCTGTAAACAAATAAAAACCGAATAAGAATCTGCCGAGGAAAACAAGGAAGTACAAAACTCTATAAGGGAATGATTCCTCTGCAATAGCAAGCACTTAGCAATTTGGGGTCTGACTAATGCAAGAGTCAATGGTTGATTAACCCATACAGGCAGACCTAACAACAGATGCTTAAAGGCAGGAAAACCAAAGGTATCACCTTCAAATTGGGTGCAAAAGACAATACTATAATGCTTTAACTCATACACGCAGCAAAAAAACCTAAATGAACAGATTCATAATGGCAGAAAATCAGAAAGCATTGGTGCCTATGTCAACATGTGAGACCATCCTATGAGCCAATGTGTGTATCTCAAATTTCTCTGAATTTCTCAATCTCTTTCATCTTTTTTTTTTTTTTGGTGAGCTCATGCCTTCTTGTCTTCAAACAATATACACCCTTTATCTATCCCCAAAATTCCAGCTTCCATGAAACAAGAACAAATTAAAAAAAAACTATAACTTTTGACAACTGATAAGATCTCATCCCTAGCCTCATATGATCAAGCTAGAAAAGAGCAGAATATGTACCAAAAGTAACAGGCTTTCACCAAACCCTAGCAAGAGCTAAGAAAACCAAGGAAACAAAAGAAAATTGAGGAAGACAAACCACATGCTGCCGCGATACTTGAGGGTATAAGGACCGCTCTCAAGAGCACGATCGAAGTGGCTATGAACCTTATGCTTGCCTTTGCCGCTCTGATCAAGCAAGGAGAGCTCGAAAAGAGCCCTAACATCGGTGCCATCGCTAGCCAAAGCAATGAAAACGGAGACATAAGCCGAATTATCCTCAGGGTTCTTCCCGTCGGGATAGAAATAGATTGCCCACTGGTAGCCGCCGACGGTGAAAGTGTCGCTGGCGATGTGTTTTCCGATCCCGATTCCTTTGGCCAGCGAGTAGCCCTTGATGGTGAAGCTGTGCGATCCGTTTATGGTCTGCGTGACGGAGAGAGAAGTCGTCGTCGGTGGCGACGGCATTTCGAAATTCGACGCCTTTCTTTTCTTCCGGATTTTGTCTCCGATGAGTTTTCCTGGGAAAAAAATGATTAAGACTTTCTCAACGCTGCTTTTAGTTTTCGCTAAACTTAGACGAACGGTCGGATACGGACATGTTAGAAACACCTAAGTCAAATCATAAAACAGTGTAATTAACGAAAATTGATTTTTATTTGCCGGTAAAAAACTGTTTTTAACGACAAAAAAAAAAAACTATGTTCAAATATTCTGTATTAAATTAGAAACCGGTAAATAAATATCAACTTCTTCATGTCAAAAAAAAAAAAATATATATATATATCAACTTCTTTTTTTCTTTTCTTTTTTTTTGGTGACAAGTAAATTCAATTATTTATATTTAAAAAGTAATTAATAAATTATTTTATTTTGAAGAAAAATATATATTTTAAAAAATCTATTAAATCCAACAATATTAAAATGTAAGAAAAAATTATTCCTACTGTTTTATGGTTTGTTCTAATGCTGTCCAAATGTTATCGCCTAAATTAAATCAAAAAAATACGAAAAACAACATGTATTTATATAAAATTACAAGGTCTATTACACTTTGTTAATCTATTTTTGTGTTAAATATGTTAATGAAACAGTAAAACAACATCGTTTTGGTATTTTTGTTAAACAAAAATTTCACTATTTTCATAAAAAGCTTCTTGTTGAAACTAGAATATTCATACTAAATAACTATATATTATGTGCTAGTTTTTAAACTATCATGTCATCTACTTTGTTTATCTTAATAACATGCTATTTGAATAGAAAAGACCTCCTAGTTAAATGTAAATTTTTTTCAAATAAAAATCATTGTTATCTAATTGAATCAAGGCTGTAACTCGTAATTTTTAGGGGAAAACGGTAAATCTGTGTGTTAACAATTAACATGCGACGTCGTTTTGCTATTTCGCTATGTACAATGTTAAATGTCAAATTTTTCCAAAGTCTTTAGCTTTGGAAGGGAAATGCAGCAACAGTCACCACCGAAGAAGCTTCGTCTCGGAGAAACCGAGCACACTATTCCGGCCACCGATCAATTCCTCCGATGTGCCAATTTGATTCTTCCATGGCTAAACCCTCAAGAGCTCGCTGCCGTCTCTCTAACCTGCAAAACCTTATCCTCCATTTCCGAATCGCTCACCTTCCACCGATCCCTTGACGCTACACGATCCCTCGAAAGCTTCCCCATCCCGTTTTGCAACGCCATCGATTCTCAACGATACGCGTACTTCGTCTACACACCTTTTCAGATTCCCGCTTCATCTCCTCCGCCGCGGCAGTGGTGGGGATCTGCAACTGAATGTGGATCCACCGTCGCTGGTACGGGCGAATCTGAATCTGACGGAGATGGCGATAATCCAGTGGGTCAGATTAGGTTGGTCTCAGATTCTGACGATGGTTTAGTCCCGAATTCAAAATCCGAGAACGCGTCGAGACCTTCTCTCGACTCAGTGAGTGAACGCAGACGCTTTGGGGTGAGTCTAGTGGACGAGTCGGGAGAGAGGATGTATGGATGCGAATGCGAGAGGTGCGAGGAAGGATACTGCCAGTGCTTAGCACTCGCGGGCAAGAAGGAGATATCCAACGAATGCGGGTCGGGTTGTGGGTGCGGGTCGGATTGTCCAAACCGGGTGACCCAAAAGGGGGTTTCAGTTCGTCTGAAGATCGTAAGAGATGAGAAGAAAGGTTGGTGCTTGTACGCTGATCAGCTCATCAAGCAAGGCCAGTTCATCTGCGAATACGCAGGTAACATTTACCCCCAATATCTCAAGACCCATTTCGATTTCAGATTAGTTTATTGATCGCTTTACTGCCAAAGTTTATTGGTTATGGTTGATTTATCTTGGAAATTGAATATCAAGCTCAAGATTACATGATTAGAGGAGCATTAGCATTAGCTAACGTGACCATACAAAGGAGCATTAGCATTAGCTACATGCTTTAGATTAGTGTACTGTTCGTTTTATTGCAATAGTTGATTATTTTGAGGTCAATAGTGCATGGTTAGACGAACATTAGCATTAGTTATTAGCCATTCAGTTCAAAAGCATAGGAGTTTGAAGATTTAGCCACCAGATTCGAGCATTGTAGTTTAGTGATCTCCATTAAATTACATTGAAAGATTAGATCTTCTGATATGTTCTTGTTTCAATCGTTTAGAGTATAACACATCAAATGTTTTTTCTTGAATGTGATTTTGTCATCTGTCCTAGTGACCATTTGTACATCACTTGAAAGCCTTCAGATTGGGTTTAGACCGGTTTATGCAAAATATCGAGAAGCTGGTTTTTGTTTTCTCTTCTTTTATAGGCGAGCTATTGACAACAGATGAAGCACGTAGACGTCAAATTCTCTACGACAAACTCAGATTAACACAATCCTTCTCTTCGGCTCTTCTTGTCATACGCGAGCATCTCCCTTCAGGACAAGCCTGTTTAAGAATAAACATTGACGCCACGAGAATTGGGAACGTAGCTAGATTCATAAACCATTCTTGCGACGGTGGAAATCTCTCCACTGTTCTGGTGAGAAGCTCAGGAGCGTTGCTTCCTCGTCTCTGTTTCTTTGCAGCAAGAGAAATAGTTGCAGAAGAGGAGTTAAGTTTCAGTTATGGAGATGTCCGTGTCACTGCCGGGAAGAAGAAAGACAGCAAGTTAAATTGCTGTTGTGGTAGTTGCTACTGTTTTGGAACGTTGCCATGTGAGAACACATGATTTGTCACTCTAAAAGTCATAATGTTCTTTCTTTCTTTCTTTTTTTTTCTGGATAGAGAGCATAACCAAACTTTATTTAAGTAAAAAGTCATCAATAATCTAAAAGGAATTGCATATTTTAAGAGTTAAACCCAAACTTAGATTTAAAAAAGAAATATAAATAATAGTGCAGCCAATTCCAGCATAAGCTATATGTCTATCGACTCTGATC